>JAAAWM010009352.1:0-22289 GCA_036873465.1 Thinopyrum obtusiflorum | reverse complement strand
TCTCATTGGTTGATATGTCACGAAATAAGAAACAAGGAGGGAGTTAATGCACCATGCCTAAGTGTTTTGGGATTATTTGGTTTTCGTACGGTGACTTACACAACATGCACAGCGGTGCCAACTCTCTCACATCACGAGACCAGTGCCGAAATCTTTTGATTAGACATCGATGCGTATTATGTGGCATACATTTGCGAAATATGGCATCAGCCACATAGTGGAAGGCAACAAATGCCCAAGCTCTTCACGTGCTCCTAGTTAAATGAGAGGAAACAGAAAGAGAGAGAGAGAGAGAGAGAGAGAGAGAGAGAGAGAGAGAGTGAAAAAATATCACTAGCCAACCAACCCTATCGTATGAGCGAATGATATTGGTACCTCTTGATGACACGATAATCTTATGCAGCCAGCTACTCCAATATGTTCTCTTCTTTTGCAGATAAAAAAAGACCCAAAAGTGAAAAATGTGCTGCACTATAACAATCTCATCGAATGCCTTGATCTCCATCTTACAGATATTGATTTGATCGACTACCGAGGCAGCACATCTGTGATTAAATTGGCCATGTTCTTTGTTCTAGATGCAAGTGTGCTCAAGGTAATGAGGTTTGGCGTTCTCTGGCGCAACAATGAATGGCGTCCTGATCACCGCAAGCATCTAAGCCTAACTGACAAAGTCTCCGCAGAAGCTGAATTTGTTTTTGAAACATCAAGTGGCCAGAGACTCAAAAACTTATTTGCCCATTAGTGACTTGTCAGGGTGGTGGATTTTAGTTTGTACGATACTGATGCATCCACCTAAAGTAATGAAAGTTCTTACCTAAAATTGCTAGTAATTCCCTCTTCGTAGGTGCAACATTACTCCTAACATTTGTAATATCAGTTAGAAACTTGTAATATTGCCATGTCCTATTCCTGCGTTTTCAAAATCCCGCGAAACAAACAGGTCCTGAGTTGGTGATGATGTTGTGCCTCCCATCTTTCACCAATAGCCGTCGGATCTAGATCTGACACATACAAACCAAGCTTCTCCATTTTTGCAAAAATATGCCCACACTTGTTCCCTATTTACAAACAACTCCTTGTCTCTCACAATCAGCCTGATCTCCTCCCCACCACATCTAGAAGGTCGTGGAAAAATCTGGCGCGATGGCCGCTGCCGGAGCCGTCCACCCCCAATCTTGGTGTTCTGTGCAATGCACGGCATCTATGCACGGGAAGTTATGTCGAACAGGGCTAGTTGTAAGCAGGCTAGCTCTACAGCCATGATGATAGTGACTGCAGACGGTGAGGCTGACTATGGTATGCCGAACACAACGCCTATACTTAGGTGTCATCTCCGGCGCAGGGTCTTGTCACTTCACTGTGAGGAGCAGCACGTAATAATTTGACCAACGGGTAGTATAGTGCTAGTACTCCTACTACTACATTGGTAGTACTACTACTAGTACTAGTAGCACCACCATCTGGATTTTGGAGTACTACCACGTCCATCTGGATTTTAGTATTTGACTAGCAATATCTAGTAATGCATGTCACAAAAAAATGTACTACTCCCTCTGTAAATAAATACATGGTGTCTTATTCCTATCGGCGAGAGAACTTAATGTTTTTTTGCTAACTAGAGTACTAATCCCCCCCCCCCCCCCCCCCCCCCCCCCCCCCCCCCCCCCCCCCCCCCCCCCCCCCCCCCCCCCCCCCCCCCCCCCCCCCCCCCCCCCCCCCCCCCCCCCCCCCCCCCCCCCCCCCCCCCCCCCCCCCCCCCCCCCCCCCCCCCCCCCCCCCCCCCCCCCCCCCCCCCCCCCCCCCCCCCCCCCCCCCCCCCCCCCCCCCCCCCCCCCCCCCCCCCCCCCCCCCCCCCCCCCCCCCCCCCCCCCCCCCCCCCCCCCCCCCCCCCCCCCCCCCCCCCCCCCCCCCCCCCCCCCCCCCCCCCCCCCCCCCCCCCCCCCCCCCCCCCCCCCCCCCCCCCCCCCCCCCCCCCCCCCCCCCCCCCCAACGCCGCTACTCCTCACACGTCGGTTGGTGACCCGATGCACTAGGGCGTCAGGATGTCGTTGATGGATCCGTATGTATCTTTATCTTTCCGTCAAATCCATGTTGTAGTATATGGTACTACTAGCAATTATCTTACCTTTCGCATCAACTTCATAATTTTCGTACGTACTCCATGCATGAACCGCTCCAGAATCAAACTTCTCATTACTCTAGGGAAAATCATTATTTCTATCTATCGGTCGCGCCATGGAGCAGAACCAAATTTTACAAGTTACATGTTCAAAAGGAAAAGCCTACCATGTTCGCGTCGCACCCCCACACGGTTGGTCCGGCACGCCGCTCAAGGGGGAATGTGTGCTGTGTTGCATTTTCACTTACAAGTGGGGCCGCGGTTGAGCAAACCGACTATCGGCAAACCCCCAACCCGCCCACTACACGATGGCTGAGAAAATAGGAGGGAGAAGAGATGGCTATAGCACGGACTCCAAGAAAATTGGTGTCAGATGGGACTCGTGTGAGTGGCGTGTGCCGTACTGCTAGACATGAATGCTATTTATGGCCCATGCCACCCCACTATATCGAGCATATATTGAGGTGCTGGTTACGTAGAAGAAATTTCCTGGAGTCCATGCTCAGCTCTCCTCTATCTCTCTTCTCAGCCAGCCAGCAGACCCGCGGATCCCATCGTCTGTTTGCTCACATGCGGTCCCACATGTCAGTGAAAATGCAAGAGGACCCACTGAACCTGCACATCCCCCCCCCCCCCCCCCCCCCCCCCCCCCCCCCCCCCCCCCCCGTTGATTGGCCTCATCCGATAACCTGTTGCAATGCACGTACAATTATGTATTCAGAAAATATTTTTTTTGCCTCGTCGCACCACTCACTCAGAGAAGCGACTCGAAAGCCATTCATAAATTTAGTAAGTTTATCACACGCATATCATTTTATTACATACAACAGGTCATCAACCTACATCAAGAACAAGGATACATTATAAATACTAAAGTTTTCACCGCACAACAAATTGTTGATACTCCTACTAGAATAGAGGCTAGACATGAGGCTAGATGCGAGGAAGCAAAGTCTACTTCTTTACACTCGAAGAAGAAAGAAGCACGCAAGATCGATCCTCCGCAGATCAACAATGAATGCATCGAGAAGGCACTAATCCAACTTACAGGAGTAGTAAAATGTATTCTTGTGGTTCTTGTTTTCTTTGGTCTTGCTTGTCTAGTCAAAATTATCGTTGGAGTTCGTGCAAAACGGAGGTCCGTTTGGGGTCGTGCGTTGGAGTTGGCCTTACAAGTGGGACCGCAGTTGAGGAAACCGACTATCGGCAAACCCCCACCTCGGCCGCCGCGCGATGGCTGAAGTTAGAGAAATGACGAGGTTGAAGAGATTGCTCTAGCACGGACTCCAAGAAATAATATGGTGTCAGATGGATGTCGTGGTGGTGTCGTGTGCCGTACTCCTGGACGTGAATGCTTGTTCTGGCACATGCCACCCTACTACTCCTACTACTTACTATATACTACTCCTACTAGTATCGAGGATTCGAGGTGCTGGTTACATACAGCGAACACATATTAACATATGGCTACAGTAAAAACACCCGCCCGACGCGCGAAGCATGTGAAGCCCCCCCCCCCCCCCCCCCCCCCCCCCCCCCCCCCCCCCCCCCCCCCCCCCCCCCCCCCCCCCCCCCCCCCCCCCCCCCCCCCCCCCCCCCCCCCCCCCCCCCCCCCCCCCCCCCCCCCCCCCCCCCCCCCCCCCCCCCCCCCCCCCCCCCCCCCCCCCCCCCCCCCCCCCCCCCCCCCCCCCCCCCCCCCCCCCCCCCCCCCCCCCCCCCCCCCCCCCCCCCCCCCCCCCCCCCCCCCCCCCCCCCCCCCCCCCCCCCCCCCCCCCCCCCCCCCCCCCCCCCCCCCCCCCCCCCCCCCCCCCCCCCCCCCCCCCCCCCCCCCCCCCCCCCCCCCCCCCCCCCCCCCCCCCCCCCCCCCCCCCCCCCCCCCCCCCCCCCCCCCCCCCCCCCCCCCCCCCCCCCCCCCCCCCCCCCCCCCCCCCCCCCCCCCCCCCCCCCCCCCCCCCCCCCCCCCCCCCCCCCCCCCCCCCCCCCCCCCCCCCCCCCCCCCCCCCCCCCCCCCCCCCCCCCCCCCCCCCCCTTTTCTCCAAGACTATCAATTCTGTACCAGGGAGAAGGAGTTGGTGCTAGCACACTAGTATCCATCCCGAATACCATGCAACGGGTGTTGGAATAGGTCCGGAGAGTGCGACCATGGGAGACTACACCTGCTTCCTTAGCAGTAACATCATCAGTGGGCTGTATACACACGAGAAGAGGTGATCCATCGGAATTAGTTGCCAGGCGCCAAATAGTATATGGGCGCTGCTCGTCCTCATGCTCGTGATCATCACCATCATCATCTCCCCCTTGGTTATAAAAATCTTCAAGTATAGGTGGTGGAATGTTCACAGGACCTTGGAAACACAAGAAGAAGGTTAATTAGTAAGGCTGGCCATAGTGGGGGTAACATAAGTAGTATCATGCACTTGGGACTCGCAAACATGCTTATGTGGCAGGCAATTAAGGAAGAGAGAGATGGTTATAGTAACATAGGTAGATACCGTAACATAATAAATGTGATGCTACTATGTGTCATGCATGGCAATAAATGAGACCACCTATGATACTAATCTAAGATACTATGCACTATAGAGGTAGTAACATAAACTAGTAACATATGCATGTTACTAGTCTAAGTTACTCCCCACTATGACCAGCCTTGCTAACCCGCATGCATGTGGATGAAACAATTATAATTACGGTGGAACCCCCCCCCCCCCCCCCCCCCCCCCCCCCCCCCCCCCCCCCCCCCCCCCCCCCCCCCCCCCCCCCCCCCCCCCCCCCCCCCCCCCCCCCCCCCCCCCCCCCCCCCCCCCCCCCCCCCCCCCCCCCCCCCCCCCCCCCCCCCCCCCCCCCCCCCCCCCCCCCCCCCCCCCCCCCCCCCCCCCCCCCCCCCCCCCCCCCCCCCCCCCCCCCCCCCCCCCCCCCCCCCCCCCCCCCCCCCCCCCCCCCCCCCCCCCCCCCCCCCCCCCCCCCCCCCCCCCCCCCCCCCCCCCCCCCCCCCCCCCCCCCCCCCCCCCCCCCCCCCCCCCCCCCCCCCCCCCCCCCCCCCCCCCCCCCCCCCCCCCCCCCCCCCCCCCCCCCCCCCCCCCCCCCCCCCCCCCCCCCCCCCCCCCCCCCCCCCCCCCCCCCCCCCCCCCCCCCCCCCCCCCCCCCCCCCCCCCCCCCCCCCCCCCCCCCCCCCCCCCCCCCCCCCCCCCCCCCCCCCCCCCCCCCCCCCCCCCCCCCCCCCCCCCCCCCCCCCCCCCCCCCCCCCCCCCCCCCCCCCCCCCCCCCCCCCCCCCCCCCCCCCCCCCCCCCCCCCCCCCCCCCCCCCCCCCCCCCCCCCCCCCCCCCCCCCCCCCCCCCCCCCCCCCCCCCCCCCCCCCCCCCCCCCCCCCCCCCCCCCCCCCCCCCCCCCCCCCCCCCCCCCCCCCCCCCCCCCCCCCCCCCCCCCCCCCCCCCCCCCCCCCCCCCCCCCCCCCCCCCCCCCCCCCCCCCCCCCCCCCCCCCCCCCCCCCCCCCCCCCCCCCCCCCCCCCCCCCCCCCCCCCCCCCCCCCCCCCCCCCCCCCCCCCCCCCCCCCCCCCCCCCCCCCCCCCCCCCCCCCCCCCCCCCCCCCCCCCCCCCCCCCCCCCCCCCCCCCCCCCCCCCCCCCCCCCCCCCCCCCCCCCCCCCCCCCCCCCCCCCCCCCCCCCCCCCCCCCCCCCCCCCCCCCCCCCCCCCCCCCCCCCCCCCCCCCCCCCCCCCCCCCCCCCCCCCCCCCCCCCCCCCCCCCCCCCCCCCCCCCCCCCCCCCCCCCCCCCCCCCCCCCCCCCCCCCCCCCCCCCCCCCCCCCCCCCCCCCCCCCCCCCCCCCCCCCCCCCCCCCCCCCCCCCCCCCCCCCCCCCCCCCCCCCCCCCCCCCCCCCCCCCCCCCCCCCCCCCCCCCCCCCCCCCCCCCCCCCCCCCCCCCCCCCCCCCCCCCCCCCCCCCCCCCCCCCCCCCCCCCCCCCCCCCCCCCCCCCCCCCCCCCCCCCCCCCCCCCCCCCCCCCCCCCCCCCCCCCCCCCCCCCCCCCCCCCCCCCCCCCCCCCCCCCCCCCCCCCCCCCCCCCCCCCCCCCCCCCCCCCCCCCCCCCCCCCCCCCCCCCCCCCCCCCCCCCCCCCCCCCCCCCCCCCCCCCCCCCCCCCCCCCCCCCCCCCCCCCCCCCCCCCCCCCCCCCCCCCCCCCCCCCCCCCCCCCCCCCCCCCCCCCCCCCCCCCCCCCCCCCCCCCCCCCCCCCCCCCCCCCCCCCCCCCCCCCCCCCCCCCCCCCCCCCCCCCCCCCCCCCCCCCCCCCCCCCCCCCCCCCCCCCCCCCCCCCCCCCCCCCCCCCCCCCCCCCCCCCCCCCCCCCCCCCCCCCCCCCCCCCCCCCCCCCCCCCCCCCCCCCCCCCCCCCCCCCCCCCCCCCCCCCCCCCCCCCCCCCCCCCCCCCCCCCCCCCCCCCCCCCCCCCCCCCCCCCCCCCCCCCCCCCCCCCCCCCCCCCCCCCCCCCCCCCCCCCCCCCCCCCCCCCCCCCCCCCCCCCCCCCCCCCCCCCCCCCCCCCCCCCCCCCCCCCCCCCCCCCCCCCCCCCCCCCCCCCCCCCCCCCCCCCCCCCCCCCCCCCCCCCCCCCCCCCCCCCCCCCCCCCCCCCCCCCCCCCCCCCCCCCCCCCCCCCCCCCCCCCCCCCCCCCCCCCCCCCCCCCCCCCCCCCCCCCCCCCCCCCCCCCCCCCCCCCCCCCCCCCCCCCCCCCCCCCCCCCCCCCCCCCCCCCCCCCCCCCCCCCCCCCCCCCCCCCCCCCCCCCCCCCCCCCCCCCCCCCCCCCCCCCCCCCCCCCCCCCCCCCCCCCCCCCCCCCCCCCCCCCCCCCCCCCCCCCCCCCCCCCCCCCCCCCCCCCCCCCCCCCCCCCCCCCCCCCCCCCCCCCCCCCCCCCCCCCCCCCCCCCCCCCCCCCCCCCCCCCCCCCCCCCCCCCCCCCCCCCCCCCCCCCCCCCCCCCCCCCCCCCCCCCCCCCCCCCCCCCCCCCCCCCCCCCCCCCCCCCCCCCCCCCCCCCCCCCCCCCCCCCCCCCCCCCCCCCCCCCCCCCCCCCCCCCCCCCCCCCCCCCCCCCCCCCCCCCCCCCCCCCCCCCCCCCCCCCCCCCCCCCCCCCCCCCCCCCCCCCCCCCCCCCCCCCCCCCCCCCCCCCCCCCCCCCCCCCCCCCCCCCCCCCCCCCCCCCCCCCCCCCCCCCCCCCCCCCCCCCCCCCCCCCCCCCCCCCCCCCCCCCCCCCCCCCCCCCCCCCCCCCCCCCCCCCCCCCCCCCCCCCCCCCCCCCCCCCCCCCCCCCCCCCCCCCCCCCCCCCCCCCCCCCCCCCCCCCCCCCCCCCCCCCCCCCCCCCCCCCCCCCCCCCCCCCCCCCCCCCCCCCCCCCCCCCCCCCCCCCCCCCCCCCCCCCCCCCCCCCCCCCCCCCCCCCCCCCCCCCCCCCCCCCCCCCCCCCCCCCCCCCCCCCCCCCCCCCCCCCCCCCCCCCCCCCCCCCCCCCCCCCCCCCCCCCCCCCCCCCCCCCCCCCCCCCCCCCCCCCCCCCCCCCCCCCCCCCCCCCCCCCCCCCCCCCCCCCCCCCCCCCCCCCCCCCCCCCCCCCCCCCCCCCCCCCCCCCCCCCCCCCCCCCCCCCCCCCCCCCCCCCCCCCCCCCCCCCCCCCCCCCCCCCCCCCCCCCCCCCCCCCCCCCCCCCCCCCCCCCCCCCCCCCCCCCCCCCCCCCCCCCCCCCCCCCCCCCCCCCCCCCCCCCCCCCCCCCCCCCCCCCCCCCCCCCCCCCCCCCCCCCCCCCCCCCCCCCCCCCCCCCCCCCCCCCCCCCCCCCCCCCCCCCCCCCCCCCCCCCCCCCCCCCCCCCCCCCCCCCCCCCCCCCCCCCCCCCCCCCCCCCCCCCCCCCCCCCCCCCCCCCCCCCCCCCCCCCCCCCCCCCCCCCCCCCCCCCCCCCCCCCCCCCCCCCCCCCCCCCCCCCCCCCCCCCCCCCCCCCCCCCCCCCCCCCCCCCCCCCCCCCCCCCCCCCCCCCCCCCCCCCCCCCCCCCCCCCCCCCCCCCCCCCCCCCCCCCCCCCCCCCCCCCCCCCCCCCCCCCCCCCCCCCCCCCCCCCCCCCCCCCCCCCCCCCCCCCCCCCCCCCCCCCCCCCCCCCCCCCCCCCCCCCCCCCCCCCCCCCCCCCCCCCCCCCCCCCCCCCCCCCCCCCCCCCCCCCCCCCCCCCCCCCCCCCCCCCCCCCCCCCCCCCCCCCCCCCCCCCCCCCCCCCCCCCCCCCCCCCCCCCCCCCCCCCCCCCCCCCCCCCCCCCCCCCCCCCCCCCCCCCCCCCCCCCCCCCCCCCCCCCCCCCCCCCCCCCCCCCCCCCCCCCCCCCCCCCCCCCCCCCCCCCCCCCCCCCCCCCCCCCCCCCCCCCCCCCCCCCCCCCCCCCCCCCCCCCCCCCCCCCCCCCCCCCCCCCCCCCCCCCCCCCCCCCCCCCCCCCCCCCCCCCCCCCCCCCCCCCCCCCCCCCCCCCCCCCCCCCCCCCCCCCCCCCCCCCCCCCCCCCCCCCCCCCCCCCCCCCCCCCCCCCCCCCCCCCCCCCCCCCCCCCCCCCCCCCCCCCCCCCCCCCCCCCCCCCCCCCCCCCCCCCCCCCCCCCCCCCCCCCCCCCCCCCCCCCCCCCCCCCCCCCCCCCCCCCCCCCCCCCCCCCCCCCCCCCCCCCCCCCCCCCCCCCCCCCCCCCCCCCCCCCCCCCCCCCCCCCCCCCCCCCCCCCCCCCCCCCCCCCCCCCCCCCCCCCCCCCCCCCCCCCCCCCCCCCCCCCCCCCCCCCCCCCCCCCCCCCCCCCCCCCCCCCCCCCCCCCCCCCCCCCCCCCCCCCCCCCCCCCCCCAGCTATTGGTGAAACCACTTATGTTTGCAAGAGGAATTGTAGACTTCACAAAAAAAAATTTCTTTCAGTCTGTACTAAATGTTGGCCAATAGAAGCATCCATGTTAGTAGGAAGAACAGATGTTTTTTCTAGATCTTTGCTTTTGGAGCTACATATTTGTATATGATCTGTGAGTCATTGAGATGCATTAACATATTGATCTTATGTATGGGAATCATACTAGTTAGTTTTAGTTGCGACGTAAGATCCGAAGTGGCTGATCTTTGCTTTTGGAGCTACATATTTGTATATGATCTATGAATTATTGAGATGCATTAACAGTTACTTATTTCTGTTTGCTCAGTATTTACAAGTTACTGATTGATCACTAGCTAGCCTACAAATGTGCTCCTGGCAGTTTTATTTGCGACGCAAGATGCGAAGTGGCAGTTTTTTGAATAAAAATGCCTACCTCTGAAGAAACTGACAAGCTCGTACGCAAGCAAGTGCCTCCTATCGCACCTCTGGCAAGTCCGAGGCGAGGCGGAGGACGCCGGTGCCGGCGTTTAGCATGGACAACAGATGGCAGCCGGCATCGTCTAGTTAGCTAAGAGTAAGTTAGTACTTGTACACTACTAGAGTGTTAGTGGAGTAGATAGTTAACTTGGCTATGATGGTTGTCAACGTGGAAGTTCAGTACTCTATATGTGGATGAGACCTGTTACTTTGGTCTGAATGTTGAACTTTCCGATTGAACGTATGGAATGGGCTGTTATTTTTTTAAATGGGTTGTATTTGTCCTCCCAGGCATTCTATCGGTCTTTAGATGGCAATGCGGAGATCGAGGACTTGTTGGAGGAAACTGCCAGCAAAAATGTTCGCAAATGCCTTATCTCCCAGCTAAAGTTCATCAACTAATGCCCTCGGCTGCGACTCATTGCATGCTGCTCCGCGTACTGGTTGCGAGCGATTTTGAGTGCCTGCATGCAGCCGGCCGTAATTAAGGTAGCTAACTGATGCGAAAAAAGATGCGCTTTAATTGTTGCGGGCCTTTTAAATCCGTGGAATCATTATTGACAAGGAGGGAGATGATTCGAGTGCACTCGTTTGACCGTCATGCTGGCGTGCGACCCAGCACGGACGGGACGGGACAGCACAGTCAGAATTTCAGTTTCTCTAGTTTTCCACGGAAAGCTGGCGCGATAAGCCATGCCTGCTTAATTATGCATTGAATTCTGATGACCGTCGCGCTACCTTCCACCTATAAGTACTGTTTCCTGGCCTTCTATGGTGGCACCGTGACCCAACTCGCCCTATCCTCATAAGCCCCCACCGGCCCGACGCCGCTCGCCACTTATCCTCGCTCTCGCCACATCCGCCATGCCCCCGCCCGTCCGCGATAGGCGAGGCTGGAGGCGGTCACCGCCGGAACTAGTGTTCGATTTTTCACCGGAACGCAGACGGAGGGAGGAGGCATTCTATCGGTCTTTAGATGGCAATGCGGAGATCGAGGACTTGTTGGAGCGCGACCGCCTGGCAGAGGAGCAGGAGTTGTTGGAGCGCGACCGCTTGGCGGAGGAGCAGCGTATCGCCGATTTGCGCCGCCAGCGGGACATGGAGCAGCAGCGCACCGACGCTCTGAGTCGCGAGCAGAGCGCCCGCACCTGGGCCGACTACGTGGAGGCCGGCGCCCGGCAAATAGCCCTGGAGGCTGTCGGGCACGCACGTGTTCGCGACGCCGATTTTTACTACCAGCTCGTCAAGTGGGTTTCCCGCTTAGAAGCCTAAGCTTCGGTGGACCACGCCGGCATGGAAAGGGCCAACGCGCGCGAGCAACGCGCCCTATCGCACCTCTGGCAAGTCCGAGGTGAGGCGGAGGACGCCGGTGCCGGCGTTTCGCGTGTACCGCAGATGGCGGCCGGCATCGTCTAGTTAGCTAAGAGTAAGTTAGTACTTGTACGCTACTAGAGTATTAGTGGGAGTAGATAGTTAACTTGGCTATGATGGTTGTCAACATGGAAGTTCAGTACTCTATATGTGGATCAGACCTGTTACTTTGCTCTGAATGTTGAACTTTCCATTTGAACGTATGGAATGGGCTATTATTTTTTTAAATGGGTTGTATTTGTCCTCCATGGGTTTAGAGGCTGACTTGTGGGCCTACTGCTACCTCTTGAGCACTGCGTTGGTTTTCCCTTGAAGAGGAAAGGGTGATGCAGTAAAGCAGCGTAAGTATTTCCCTCAGTTTTTGAGAACCAAGGTATCAATCCAGTAGTAGGCCACGCGCGAGTCCCACGCACCTACACAAACAAACAAGAACCTCGCAACCAATGCGAAAAAGGGGTTGTCAATCCCATCACGGTCACTTACGAGAGTGAGATCTGATAGATATAATAAGATAATATTTTTTATATTTTTATGATAAAGAGTAAAAGTAAATAATGCAAAGATAAACGGAAATAGAAATAACTTGTTGACGGAAGATTAATACGATGGAAAATAGACCCGGGGGCCATAGGTTTCACTAGTGGCTTCTCTCGAGACCCCCCCCCCCCCCCCCCCCCCCCCCCCCCCCCCCCCCCCCCCCCCCCCCCCCCCCCCCCCCCCCCCCCCCCCCCCCCCCCCCCCCCCCCCCCCCCCCCCCCCCCCCCCCCCCCCCCCCCCCCCCCCCCCCCCCCCCCCCCCCCCCCCCCCCCCCCCCCCCCCCCCCCCCCCCCCCCCCCCCCCCCCCCCCCCCCCCCCCCCCCCCCCCCCCCCCCCCCCCCCCCCCCCCCCCCCCCCCCCCCCCCCCCCCCCCCCCCCCCCCCCCCCCCCCCCCCCCCCCCCCCCCCCCCCCCCCCCCCCCCCCCCCCCCCCCCCCCCCCCCCCCCCCCCCCCCCCCCCCCCCCCCCCCCCCCCCCCCCCCCCCCCCCCCCCCCCCCCCCCCCCCCCCCCCCCCCCCCCCCCCCCCCCCCCCCCCCCCCCCCCCCCCCCCCCCCCCCCCCCCCCCCCCCCCCCCCCCCCCCCCCCCCCCCCCCCCCCCCCCCCCCCCCCCCCCCCCCCCCCCCCCCCCCCCCCCCCCCCCCCCCCCCCCCCCCCCCCCCCCCCCCCCCCCCCCCCCCCCCCCCCCCCCCCCCCCCCCCCCCCCCCCCCCCCCCCCCCCCCCCCCCCCCCCCCCCCCCCCCCCCCCCCCCCCCCCCCCCCCCCCCCCCCCCCCCCCCCCCCCCCCCCCCCCCCCCCCCCCCCCCCCCCCCCCCCCCCCCCCCCCCCCCCCCCCCCCCCCCCCCCCCCCCCCCCCCCCCCCCCCCCCCCCCCCCCCCCCCCCCCCCCCCCCCCCCCCCCCCCCCCCCCCCCCCCCCCCCCCCCCCCCCCCCCCCCCCCCCCCCCCCCCCCCCCCCCCCCCCCCCCCCCCCCCCCCCCCCCCCCCCCCCCCCCCCCCCCCCCCCCCCCCCCCCCCCCCCCCCCCCCCCCCCCCCCCCCCCCCCCCCCCCCCCCCCCCCCCCCCCCCCCCCCCCCCCCCCCCCCCCCCCCCCCCCCCCCCCCCCCCCCCCCCCCCCCCCCCCCCCCCCCCCCCCCCCCCCCCCCCCCCCCCCCCCCCCCCCCCCCCCCCCCCCCCCCCCCCCCCCCCCCCCCCCCCCCCCCCCCCCCCCCCCCCCCCCCCCCCCCCCCCCCCCCCCCCCCCCCCCCCCCCCCCCCCCCCCCCCCCCCCCCCCCCCCCCCCCCCCCCCCCCCCCCCCCCCCCCCCCCCCCCCCCCCCCCCCCCCCCCCCCCCCCCCCCCCCCCCCCCCCCCCCCCCCCCCCCCCCCCCCCCCCCCCCCCCCCCCCCCCCCCCCCCCCCCCCCCCCCCCCCCCCCCCCCCCCCCCCCCCCCCCCCCCCCCCCCCCCCCCCCCCCCCCCCCCCCCCCCCCCCCCCCCCCCCCCCCCCCCCCCCCCCCCCCCCCCCCCCCCCCCCCCCCCCCCCCCCCCCCCCCCCCCCCCCCCCCCCCCCCCCCCCCCCCCCCCCCCCCCCCCCCCCCCCCCCCCCCCCCCCCCCCCCCCCCCCCCCCCCCCCCCCCCCCCCCCCCCCCCCCCCCCCCCCCCCCCCCCCCCCCCCCCCCCCCCCCCCCCCCCCCCCCCCCCCCCCCCCCCCCCCCCCCCCCCCCCCCCCCCCCCCCCCCCCCCCCCCCCCCCCCCCCCCCCCCCCCCCCCCCCCCCCCCCCCCCCCCCCCCCCCCCCCCCCCCCCCCCCCCCCCCCCCCCCCCCCCCCCCCCCCCCCCCCCCCCCCCCCCCCCCCCCCCCCCCCCCCCCCCCCCCCCCCCCCCCCCCCCCCCCCCCCCCCCCCCCCCCCCCCCCCCCCCCCCCCCCCCCCCCCCCCCCCCCCCCCCCCCCCCCCCCCCCCCCCCCCCCCCCCCCCCCCCCCCCCCCCCCCCCCCCCCCCCCCCCCCCCCCCCCCCCCCCCCCCCCCCCCCCCCCCCCCCCCCCCCCCCCCCCCCCCCCCCCCCCCCCCCCCCCCCCCCCCCCCCCCCCCCCCCCCCCCCCCCCCCCCCCCCCCCCCCCCCCCCCCCCCCCCCCCCCCCCCCCCCCCCCCCCCCCCCCCCCCCCCCCCCCCCCCCCCCCCCCCCCCCCCCCCCCCCCCCCCCCCCCCCCCCCCCCCCCCCCCCCCCCCCCCCCCCCCCCCCCCCCCCCCCCCCCCCCCCCCCCCCCCCCCCCCCCCCCCCCCCCCCCCCCCCCCCCCCCCCCCCCCCCCCCCCCCCCCCCCCCCCCCCCCCCCCCCCCCCCCCCCCCCCCCCCCCCCCCCCCCCCCCCCCCCCCCCCCCCCCCCCCCCCCCCCCCCCCCCCCCCCCCCCCCCCCCCCCCCCCCCCCCCCCCCCCCCCCCCCCCCCCCCCCCCCCCCCCCCCCCCCCCCCCCCCCCCCCCCCCCCCCCCCCCCCCCCCCCCCCCCCCCCCCCCCCCCCCCCCCCCCCCCCCCCCCCCCCCCCCCCCCCCCCCCCCCCCCCCCCCCCCCCCCCCCCCCCCCCCCCCCCCCCCCCCCCCCCCCCCCCCCCCCCCCCCCCCCCCCCCCCCCCCCCCCCCCCCCCCCCCCCCCCCCCCCCCCCCCCCCCCCCCCCCCCCCCCCCCCCCCCCCCCCCCCCCCCCCCCCCCCCCCCCCCCCCCCCCCCCCCCCCCCCCCCCCCCCCCCCCCCCCCCCCCCCCCCCCCCCCCCCCCCCCCCCCCCCCCCCCCCCCCCCCCCCCCCCCCCCCCCCCCCCCCCCCCCCCCCCCCCCCCCCCCCCCCCCCCCCCCCCCCCCCCCCCCCCCCCCCCCCCCCCCCCCCCCCCCCCCCCCCCCCCCCCCCCCCCCCCCCCCCCCCCCCCCCCCCCCCCCCCCCCCCCCCCCCCCCCCCCCCCCCCCCCCCCCCCCCCCCCCCCCCCCCCCCCCCCCCCCCCCCCCCCCCCCCCCCCCCCCCCCCCCCCCCCCCCCCCCCCCCCCCCCCCCCCCCCCCCCCCCCCCCCCCCCCCCCCCCCCCCCCCCCCCCCCCCCCCCCCCCCCCCCCCCCCCCCCCCCCCCCCCCCCCCCCCCCCCCCCCCCCCCCCCCCCCCCCCCCCCCCCCCCCCCCCCCCCCCCCCCCCCCCCCCCCCCCCCCCCCCCCCCCCCCCCCCCCCCCCCCCCCCCCCCCCCCCCCCCCCCCCCCCCCCCCCCCCCCCCCCCCCCCCCCCCCCCCCCCCCCCCCCCCCCCCCCCCCCCCCCCCCCCCCCCCCCCCCCCCCCCCCCCCCCCCCCCCCCCCCCCCCCCCCCCCCCCCCCCCCCCCCCCCCCCCCCCCCCCCCCCCCCCCCCCCCCCCCCCCCCCCCCCCCCCCCCCCCCCCCCCCCCCCCCCCCCCCCCCCCCCCCCCCCCCCCCCCCCCCCCCCCCCCCCCCCCCCCCCCCCCCCCCCCCCCCCCCCCCCCCCCCCCCCCCCCCCCCCCCCCCCCCCCCCCCCCCCCCCCCCCCCCCCCCCCCCCCCCCCCCCCCCCCCCCCCCCCCCCCCCCCCCCCCCCCCCCCCCCCCCCCCCCCCCCCCCCCCCCCCCCCCCCCCCCCCCCCCCCCCCCCCCCCCCCCCCCCCCCCCCCCCCCCCCCCCCCCCCCCCCCCCCCCCCCCCCCCCCCCCCCCCCCCCCCCCCCCCCCCCCCCCCCCCCCCCCCCCCCCCCCCCCCCCCCCCCCCCCCCCCCCCCCCCCCCCCCCCCCCCCCCCCCCCCCCCCCCCCCCCCCCCCCCCCCCCCCCCCCCCCCCCCCCCCCCCCCCCCCCCCCCCCCCCCCCCCCCCCCCCCCCCCCCCCCCCCCCCCCCCCCCCCCCCCCCCCCCCCCCCCCCCCCCCCCCCCCCCCCCCCCCCCCCCCCCCCCCCCCCCCCCCCCCCCCCCCCCCCCCCCCCCCCCCCCCCCCCCCCCCCCCCCCCCCCCCCCCCCCCCCCCCCCCCCCCCCCCCCCCCCCCCCCCCCCCCCCCCCCCCCCCCCCCCCCCCCCCCCCCCCCCCCCCCCCCCCCCCCCCCCCCCCCCCCCCCCCCCCCCCCCCCCCCCCCCCCCCCCCCCCCCCCCCCCCCCCCCCCCCCCCCCCCCCCCCCCCCCCCCCCCCCCCCCCCCCCCCCCCCCCCCCCCCCCCCCCCCCCCCCCCCCCCCCCCCCCCCCCCCCCCCCCCCCCCCCCCCCCCCCCCCCCCCCCCCCCCCCCCCCCCCCCCCCCCCCCCCCCCCCCCCCCCCCCCCCCCCCCCCCCCCCCCCCCCCCCCCCCCCCCCCCCCCCCCCCCCCCCCCCCCCCCCCCCCCCCCCCCCCCCCCCCCCCCCCCCCCCCCCCCCCCCCCCCCCCCCCCCCCCCCCCCCCCCCCCCCCCCCCCCCCCCCCCCCCCCCCCCCCCCCCCCCCCCCCCCCCCCCCCCCCCCCCCCCCCCCCCCCCCCCCCCCCCCCCCCCCCCCCCCCCCCCCCCCCCCCCCCCCCCCCCCCCCCCCCCCCCCCCCCCCCCCCCCCCCCCCCCCCCCCCCCCCCCCCCCCCCCCCCCCCCCCCCCCCCCCCCCCCCCCCCCCCCCCCCCCCCCCCCCCCCCCCCCCCCCCCCCCCCCCCCCCCCCCCCCCCCCCCCCCCCCCCCCCCCCCCCCCCCCCCCCCCCCCCCCCCCCCCCCCCCCCCCCCCCCCCCCCCCCCCCCCCCCCCCCCCCCCCCCCCCCCCCCCCCCCCCCCCCCCCCCCCCCCCCCCCCCCCCCCCCCCCCCCCCCCCCCCCCCCCCCCCCCCCCCCCCCCCCCCCCCCCCCCCCCCCCCCCCCCCCCCCCCCCCCCCCCCCCCCCCCCCCCCCCCCCCCCCCCCCCCCCCCCCCCCCCCCCCCCCCCCCCCCCCCCCCCCCCCCCCCCCCCCCCCCCCCCCCCCCCCCCCCCCCCCCCCCCCCCCCCCCCCCCCCCCCCCCCCCCCCCCCCCCCCCCCCCCCCCCCCCCCCCCCCCCCCCCCCCCCCCCCCCCCCCCCCCCCCCCCCCCCCCCCCCCCCCCCCCCCCCCCCCCCCCCCCCCCCCCCCCCCCCCCCCCCCCCCCCCCCCCCCCCCCCCCCCCCCCCCCCCCCCCCCCCCCCCCCCCCCCCCCCCCCCCCCCCCCCCCCCCCCCCCCCCCCCCCCCCCCCCCCCCCCCCCCCCCCCCCCCCCCCCCCCCCCCCCCCCCCCCCCCCCCCCCCCCCCCCCCCCGCAGGGCCTGGCCAGCGGTGGGAATAGTAGGGGCGGTGAGGCCTCCGCGGCAGCACAGCCGGCCACGAGAGGCAGGAGTAGGCGGCACGACCGACGCTGCTTTGGGCAGCTGGAGCAAGAAGACCAGAGGTTGAAGAAGCACTACGGCCGTTGGATGGACATCGTACGGTCACTTGAGCTAGAATCGTGCATATTGACTAAGTTGACAAAGCCCTCCGTCCCCGTCAACTTAGTAGGCCCACAAGTCAGCCTCCCACCAAGGTGGGTCCCAGCTAGTAGGGGGGTATTCATTTTATTGTGCGTACTAAGGAGGCACTTCCGGTGGGTCCGAGCTGACAGCAGGGGGAACGTTTTTTTCATGAAATACGGTGGCCCGTCGGGTAGGTCCCAGCAGTCAGGGGCAAACGTTTTTTTCGTGATATACTGGTGGGCGTTCGGTGGGTCCGTGCTGTCAGGTGGAGGAATAATTATTTTCCGCGTAATAAGGAGGCACTTCCTTGCGGCTGTCGTGGACCGAGCTATCAGCCTCTCCACGTACAGTATTCTTCCAATGGAATTCGGTCGTTGACCACATTGACCAGGCCGCGCCGACAGCACCACGGCGGTGGACGACGATGAGGCCTAGGAAGGGGACGACGCGGAGCCGGGGAAGACGCGGTAGTTGATGCCCATGTGGAGAGGAGTACGAGGGTTCACTAGTTCGGCTGCGCTGCCGTCGCCGCAGAATAACAGGGGGTGTGGGTGAGTGGAGTGGAGGGATGGCCTGGCCAGCGCTGGGAGTAGTATGGGGGCGGTGAGGCCTCCGCGGCAGCACAGCCGGCCATAGGAGGCAGGAGCAGGAAGCACGACCGGCGCTGCTTTGGGCGGCTGGAGCAAGAAGACCAGAGGTTGAGGAAGCACTACGGTCGTTGGATGGACATCGTACGATCAGTCGAGCTAGAATCGTGCATATTGACTAAGTTAACAAAGCCCTTCGTCCCCGTCAACTTAGTAGGCCCACTATACTGGGTCCCAGCTAGCAAGGGGGTATTCATTTTTTTGTGCGTAATAAGGAGGCACTTCCTTGCGTGCACGAGTAGGCGTTCGAGACCCCGCCCATATGTACACATACGTGGCCGTATTTTCTTTCTTGCACCCTGGTAGCCTCTACTACGACACGTGCGCGCCTCTACATCCACCAGTATATATGTACGTACACATTCGCGACCAGAATGACAACGCTACCTATGCTTCGACCAGGTGGGTCCCGACTGTCACGCACTTCCTTGCGTGCGAAGGTGTAGCTGGTGGGTCCCAGCAGCCAGGGGGAAACATTTTTTTCGCGAAATACGGTGGCCCGTCCGGTGGGTCCCTGCTGTCAGGTGGAGGAATCATTATTTTCCGCGTAATAAGGAGGCACTTCCTTGCTGCCGTCATGGACCCAGCTGTCAGCCTCTCCATGTACAGTCCACGTCCGATGGAAGTCGTTCCTTGACCACGTTGACCACGCCACGCCGAGAGCACCAGGGCGGTGGACGACGACGAGGCCTAGGAAGGGGACGATGCGGAGCCGGTGAAGACGCGACAGTGGATGCCCATGCGGAGAGGAGTATGAGGGTTCACTCATTCGGCTACGGTGTGAGGATACCGTCGCCCCCCCCCCCCCCCCCCCCCCCCCCCCCCCCCCCCCCCCCCCCCCCCCCCCCCCCCCCCCCCCCCCCCCCCCCCCCCCCCCCCCCCCCCCCCCCCCCCCCCCCCCCCCCCCCCCCCCCCCCCCCCCCCCCCCCCCCCCCCCCCCCCCCCCCCCCCCCCCCCCCCCCCCCCCCCCCCCCCCCCCCCCCCCCCCCCCCCCCCCCCCCCCCCCCCCCCCCCCCCCCCCCCCCCCCCCCCCCCCCCCCCCCCCCCCCCCCCCCCCCCCCCCCCCCCCCCCCCCCCCCCCCCCCCCCCCCCCCCCCCCCCCCCCCCCCCCCCCCCCCCCCCCCCCCCCCCCCCCCCCCCCCCCCCCCCCCCCCCCCCCCCCCCCCCCCCCCCCCCCCCCCCCCCCCCCCCCCCCCCCCCCCCCCCCCCCCCCCCCCCCCCCCCCCCCCCCCCCCCCCCCCCCCCCCCCCCCCCCCCCCCCCCCCCCCCCCCCCCCCCCCCCCCCCCCCCCCCCCCCCCCCCCCCCCCCCCCCCCCCCCCCCCCCCCCCCCCCCCCCCCCCCCCCCCCCCCCCCCCCCCCCCCCCCCCCCCCCCCCCCCCCCCCCCCCCCCCCCCCCCCCCCCCCCCCCCCCCCCCCCCCCCCCCCCCCCCCCCCCCCCGTCCCGCACATCCCAGTTGACACCCTGCTTCCATCTCAAAAACAAATTAGATAAATGCCACTCCAATTATGGCGATTCATGAAAATGCCACTGCAATTTCCAAACTTTGAAAAACGCCACTGCAATTTTTGCAAACTTTGTAAAACGCCACTGCAGTTTGCAAACTTTGAAAAACGCCACTCCAGACTTCAAAAAATGCCACTAGAAATTGCGTGAAATGGCATTTTTCAAAGTTTGGAAATTGCAGTGGCATTTCTCGGATACACCAGATTTGGAGTGGCATTTATCAAATTAACCCAAAACAAAAAAACTGGGCGAGCTACTGGGTCCCTAGTGTCAGTCGCTCGTTGTGCAATTCTCTCGTTTATTGACTACGTTGACAATGGCATGTGACCCAGATGTCAGAAATCCACTAGGAGGAGCCATTTTTTTATTGGCTTGAAATAAGGGGGCACTTGCTTGCGTACTGCCATGACCTTGGTGGGTCCCTGCTATTATCCTCTCCATGTACAATCATCTCCTAATTGTGTACGCGTCAACTTGCTAGGTCCACAAGTCAGCCTCTAAACTGTGGAGGACAAATACAACCCATTTAAAAAATAACAGCCCATTCCATACGTTCAAATAGAAAGTTCAACATTCAGAGCAAAGTAACAGGTCTGATCCACATATAGAGTATTGAACTTCCACGTTGACAACCATCATAGCCAAGTTAACTATCTACTACCACTAACACTCTAGTAGCATACAAGTACTAACCCCCCCCCCCCCCCCCCCCCCCCCCCCCCCCCCCCCCCCCCCCCCCCCCCCCCCCCCCCCCCCCCCCCCCCCCCCCCCCCCCCCCCCCCCCCCCCCCCCCCCCCCCCCCCCCCCCCCCCCCCCCCCCCCCCCCCCCCCCCCCCCCCCCCCCCCCCCCCCCCCCCCCCCCCCCCCCCCCCCCCCCCCCCCCCCCCCCCCCCCCCCCCCCCCCCCCCCCCCCCCCCCCCCCCCCCCCCCCCCCCCCCCCCCCCCCCCCCCCCCCCCCCCCCCCCCCCCCCCCCCCCCCCCCCCCCCCCCCCCCCCCCCCCCCCCCCCCCCCCCCCCCCCCCCCCCCCCCCCCCCCCCCCCCCCCCCCCCCCCCCCCCCCCCCCCCCCCCCCCCCCCCCCCCCCCCCCCCCCCCCCCCCCCCCCCCCCCCCCCCCCCCCCCCCCCCCCCCCCCCCCCCCCCCCCCCCCCCCCCCCCCCCCCCCCCCCCCCCCCCCCCCCCCCCCCCCCCCCCCCCCCCCCCCCCCCCCCCCCCCCCCCCCCCCCCCCCCCCCCCCCCCCCCCCCCCCCCCCCCCCCCCCCCCCCCCCCCCCCCCCCCCCCCCCCCCCCCCCCCCCCCCCCCCCCCCCCCCCCCCCCCCCCCCCCCCCCCCCCCCCCCCCCCCCCCCCCCCCCCCCCCCCCCCCCCCCCCCCCCCCCCCCCCCCCCCCCCCCCCCCCCCCCCCCCCCCCCCCCCCCCCCCCCCCCCCCCCCCCCCCCCCCGGGTGGGCATGTTAGACATAGAGAGCGTGTGTGTTTCTGTGTGAGAGACTTGTGGGGCAGGGTAGAAAGACAAATTTAACCCTGACGGAGGGAGAGAAATACTCGAAGTGCGCGTGTGTGATTCCGATGCCCAAAGGGAAATGAGATATGTATGCGTGTGAGAGAGATTGCACAATTCATTCACGTATCACTATCTAGCGATCATGGACGTGCATCGCTTGAACATAAGTCAATATCTACTTTGTATCATGGCCAAAGGTACAATATCAATTCCACGCTATAAAGATTGGACACTCACATATCACATTTTTTTCTATTTAAATAAGCCTTTTTAGTTGTGCATGCCAAAGTTACAGTGATGTTTCTTCAAACAACCAATGTAGCTATCATGTACATGCACCATTGTTACTCTTGCATTCAAATTCATTAGTCTTGGATGATTTAAGTTTCTATTTTGAAGTAATTTATGTAATATTCATATATGAATTCAACGGGTACGCAATTTATGAAATGGAGGCTATGTAATAATATGAGGTAACACTTTTAAGTAGCTGACTACAATATCCATTTCTTTTTGTGCGCCTCTACACTAACACGTCAATGCATTATGTTTAAAGTAAATAACCAATGGCACTAAATTATCTATTTACACGAGAAATACATAGGCTGAGCGTTTGATCCCTTTTTTTGTGAACGCGCCACTACACCCGTACGATTGGTCGCGCCCATGTGAACGTCCAAGTTATCAGCGCATCATCCCGAGTTATTGTCTATTTCTGGGGTGGACTTCACACCAGTTATTAACTGCTGACGCGTGCCCCGTGTACACAGTCTAGCATGACCTTCCCGCTAGCACGGTCCAAAATTAGTTGAAACTGGATACGAACGATCCCGCGGGCAGCAAAATCTCCCGCCTCCTTCTAAAATTTCCGCCACCTTAGTCTTTAGCATGCGAAATCCCCCTTTTGTCCTTCCCCCCCCCCCCCCCCCCCCCCCCCCCCCCCCCCCCCCCCCCCCCCCCCCCCCCCCCCCCCCCCCCCCCCCCCCCCCCCCCCCCCCCCCCCCCCCCCCCCCCCCCCCCCCCCCCCCCCCCCCCCCCCCCCCCCCCCCCCCCCCCCCCCCCCCCCCCCCCCCCCCCCCCCCCCCCCCCCCCCCCCCCCCCCCCCCCCCCCCCCCCCCCCCCCCCCCCCCCCCCCCCCCCCCCCCCCCCCCCCCCCCCCCCCCCCCCCCCCCCCGATATAGTCCAAAACAGTAGATAATATTGCATGGAGAAATCAAAAATTATAGATACGTTGGAGACGTATCAAAGGGCTGAAGGAAAATGGAGGAGGGAGAGGAACAGCGTGCGACAGCAGTTCCAAATCAAGAGGGAAAGGCGAAGAGTGGGTGGACGGTTGCGAGTTCACGGTTCACAAAGAGGCGCCCCGGCCTACATGTCCGTTCAGAAATACTCCTACTACTCGCTGTCGTCTCACTGATATGTTGGAACGGGACCACATGTCAACGAAACATGGTGTGTAATTTCTCGTGCAAAATGCGGTCTGGCCGCGTTGGCCTGAGGTGCCGCATTAGTTATCGACCTTTATTTTTTTAATGGCGTGTCGATCAGTTTTGAAGCACGACTAACTGGTACTGTACGTGGAGAGGATGACAGCAGGGACCCGCCAAGGTCATGGCAGTACGCAAGCAAGTGCCTCCTTATTTCAAGCCAAAAAAAAAATGGCTCCTCCTAGTGGATTTCTGACATCTGGGTCACATGCCATTGTCAACGTAGTCAATAAACGAGAGAATTGCACAACGAGCGGCTGACACCAGGGAACCAGCAGCTCGCCAAGTTATTTTTGTTTTGGGTTAATTTGATAGATGCCACTCCAAATCTGGTGTATCCGAGAAATGCCACTGCAATTTCCAAACTTTGAAAAATGTCATTTCATGCCAT
>JAAAWM010009351.1:0-22250 GCA_036873465.1 Thinopyrum obtusiflorum | reverse complement strand
TATACAACTTCTCCAGACATGGAAAGCATTGCAGCAAGCCAATAATCTTGTTCGGATCAAAACTATTCATTTGGATATATAAGATCTTGACAGAATCCAACACCATTGATAGGCTCTCCATGGAGAAACTCTTCATTGAGCATAGAACATAATATTAGTAAAAAATGTGTACTCCGAGATGATATATAACATATGCACAGAAATTTAAAATGCAGCGTATGGTTACAAGTGTAGATGATAATATAAAGTACCTGAAGAACTGTGGAGCCAAACACCATCTTGAAATGAGCACATAGATCATGTATTACACCCAAGGTCTCCAGTTTAGGCGCAGAGAGTACGGTTATTTGCGATAGTGAATAACTAGAATCAATGATCAACCTTTGAAGTGAAGGGGCATCTTGGATGATGAGCTGCCTTCCGTTAAAAGAAATTCCAATTCTTACAAGGTTAGGCGACTTTATTTGGAGACAACCAATTCTAACTGTGAAAACAAGCACCAAGCACTCCAGGGTAGGGCAACTGGAGTGGATGATGCTGTGCAATGAGGCCTCCGATATACGAACCCGCACAAGTGAAAGTTTCTTGAGAAATGGGAGTCGAAGGTTTAGTATCAGATTGTCTGGTAGGTCGCACAACGCAAAGGTGGCGGTGTGGAGAGAAGAGGAAAACCGCGAGATGGACATCGGTGCTGAGGGCACAGGTAGATGGCGTTCGGTATCTGGTAGGTGATTTCCAGGGGAATAGTAGAAATCATGCAGCTATAGTTCTGTGAATTCAGGGGATTTCAACCAGGCATCCACCGTGCAGGGCATGGTATGCTTGCTCAGATAGCATGATGGGATGCAGAGGCTTTGAACAGACCCCTGGTGGGAGGAGATGATGGCTCTGGGGATTTAAAAATCATTGAAGAGAGATAGCTGACGATAGTCGAGATTAAGAGGCACGGCGCGCCATAGAGGGCGCCACCGAATTGAGAGGACTTGGGTGCGGCAGCAATCCTTGGGGGGGAGAAGCGAGATGATCTCCCCAAGGACGGCGTCCGGGAGATCGCTGATGCGGTCCACCCGAGATTCTACGGGTTCCTGGGATCCGTTGGGGGCGGGGTCGCCGCTTCTCCCCGTGCAGCCGAGTGCGGGATCTACAACAGGCGTCGCCACTGGCGGGAGCCTCATCTTCTTGGCGCTGGGGTCAGCCGACTCCATTTTCCTCGAGGGCGTCGCGTCGCGCTCACGGATTTGAGCAGAGTAACGAATGATGAGCCTAGTTGTAGTGCGATTGAAGCAGAAGGGGAGCTGGGGTTTTTCTGTAGTAGTGAGGAAGAAGGGGAGCTGGGGTTTTCTATAGGAGTGAGGTGAGGAATTTAGGGGTACGAGTGGAGCGAGCTGATGTGAGGTGGGTGGGAGTGAGGAGGAAGAAGAGCACCCAGGTTTTTTTGGGGGGGCGGTGTGCTGGGTGTGGGTGTAGCGCCTCTCATTAAGTAAATATATGGGCTTTTGAATTGATTTTATTATTTAGGGTGGATGGGCTGTTTTGTCTTGGGCCCAGAGAAACAATTACTACTAGTACAGTGGACACACTCTACAGCTACCAGAAAAACAATTACTACTAGTACAGTGGATACACTACCGCTTCTGGCTCCTCCAAGGTCATCGACACGTCTCCCTCTACTGAATGCCGTTTTAGTTTTGTTCACCGACATGCGGGCCATGCCGCGCGCTGGCCCAAATGCCATCCACCAAATTAGAAGGCAGTATGCAGGCGGAGAGTCACCCCGGTCATAGCGCGGCAGTAACGAGCCGTCGTATCACAAAACCCCACCTCCCCGCAGTGTAAGTTTGACGGACGAAGCAACCATCATTTCACTCTTCGCTGAATCCCCTTCTCCCTCACCATCTTCAAGAAAGCCAACACTCGCATCTGCCACTATTCTTCTCTCCCAATGAAGGGAAGGTAAGCGGATCCATGATATTGGTATATTTTCGTTCAGAGAAAAAAAAGAACTTTTGCAAAACAGTAACCGATCCTCACTTTCTTTTTTGTTTCATTGTCATTGCGATTGTGTTTTCCTTTCAGTGGTCTCCTAGTATTCGTCAGTTTCATGATGGACCAAGGAGAACCAGGCAAAGATCTGTCGATATTGGAGCAGACGCGGGAGGCTGATCCCCACGAGACAGAGAGCTCCAAGAAGATGGAGCCGGCCACCAAGCCGACCCCAGATCCCCCCCCCCCCCCCCCCCCCCCCCCCCCCCCCCCCCCCCCCCCCCCCCCCCCCCCCCCCCCCCCCCCCCCCCCCCCCCCCCCCCCCCCCCCCCCCCCCCCCCCCCCCCCCCCCCCCCCCCCCCCCCCCCCCCCCCCCCCCCCCCCCCCCCCCCCCCCCCCCCCCCCCCCCCCCCCCCCCCCCCCCCCCCCCCCCCCCCCCCCCCCCCCCCCCCCCCCCCCCCCCCCCCCCCCCCCCCCCCCCCCCCCCCCCCCCCCCCCCCCCCCCCCCCCCCCCCCCCCCCCCCCCCCCCCCCCCCCCCCCCCCCCCCCCCCCCCCCCCCCCCCCCCCCCCCCCCCCCCCCCCCCCCCCCCCCCCCCCCCCCCCCCCCCCCCCCCCCCCCCCCCCCCCCCCCCCCCCCCCCCCCCCCCCCCCCCCCCCCCCCCCCCCCCCCCCCCCCCCCCCCCCCCCCCCCCCCCCCCCCCCCCCCCCCCCCCCCCCCCCCCCCCCCCCCCCCCCCCCCCCCCCCCCCCCCCCCCCCCCCCCCCCCCCCCCCCCCCCCCCCCCCCCCCCCCCCCCCCCCCCCCCCCCCCCCCCCCCCCCCCCCCCCCCCCCCCCCCCCCCCCCCCCCCCCCCCCCCCCCCCCCCCCCCCCCCCCCCCCCCCCCCCCCCCCCCCCCCCCCCCCCCCCCCCCCCCCCCCCCCCCCCCCCCCCCCCCCCCCCCCCCCCCCCCCCCCCCCCCCCCCCCCCCCCCCCCCCCCCCCCCCCCCCCCCCCCCCCCCCCCCCCCCCCCCCCCCCCCCCCCCCCCCCCCCCCCCCCCCCCCCCCCCCCCCCCCCCCCCCCCCCCCCCCCCCCCCCCCCCCCCCCCCCCCCCCCCCCCCCCCCCCCCCCCCCCCCCCCCCCCCCCCCCCCCCCCCCCCCCCCCCCCCCCCCCCCCCCCCCCCCCCCCCCCCCCCCCCCCCCCCCCCCCCCCCCCCCCCCCCCCCCCCCCCCCCCCCCCCCCCCCCCCCCCCCCCCCCCCCCCCCCCCCCCCCCCCCCCCCCCCCCCCCCCCCCCCCCCCCCCCCCCCCCCCCCCCCCCCCCCCCCCCCCCCCCCCCCCCCCCCCCCCCCCCCCCCCCCCCCCCCCCCCCCCCCCCCCCCCCCCCCCCCCCCCCCCCCCCCCCCCCCCCCCCCCCCCCCCCCCCCCCCCCCCCCCCCCCCCCCCCCCCCCCCCCCCCCCCCCCCCCCCCCCCCCCCCCCCCCCCCCCCCCCCCCCCCCCCCCCCCCCCCCCCCCCCCCCCCCCCCCCCCCCCCCCCCCCCCCCCCCCCCCCCCCCCCCCCCCCCCCCCCCCCCCCCCCCCCCCCCCCCCCCCCCCCCCCCCCCCCCCCCCCCCCCCCCCCCCCCCCCCCCCCCCCCCCCCCCCCCCCCCCCCCCCCCCCCCCCCCCCCCCCCCCCCCCCCCCCCCCCCCCCCCCCCCCCCCCCCCCCCCCCCCCCCCCCCCCCCCCCCCCCCCCCCCCCCCCCCCCCCCCCCCCCCCCCCCCCCCCCCCCCCCCCCCCCCCCCCCCCCCCCCCCCCCCCCCCCCCCCCCCCCCCCCCCCCCCCCCCCCCCCCCCCCCCCCCCCCCCCCCCCCCCCCCCCCCCCCCCCCCCCCCCCCCCCCCCCCCCCCCCCCCCCCCCCCCCCCCCCCCCCCCCCCCCCCCCCCCCCCCCCCCCCCCCCCCCCCCCCCCCCCCCCCCCCCCCCCCCCCCCCCCCCCCCCCCCCCCCCCCCCCCCCCCCCCCCCCCCCCCCCCCCCCCCCCCCCCCCCCCCCCCCCCCCCCCCCCCCCCCCCCCCCCCCCCCCCCCCCCCCCCCCCCCCCCCCCCCCCCCCCCCCCCCCCCCCCCCCCCCCCCCCCCCCCCCCCCCCCCCCCCCCCCCCCCCCCCCCCCCCCCCCCCCCCCCCCCCCCCCCCCCCCCCCCCCCCCCCCCCCCCCCCCCCCCCCCCCCCCCCCCCCCCCCCCCCCCCCCCCCCCCCCCCCCCCCCCCCCCCCCCCCCCCCCCCCCCCCCCCCCCCCCCCCCCCCCCCCCCCCCCCCCCCCCCCCCCCCCCCCCCCCCCCCCCCCCCCCCCCCCCCCCCCCCCCCCCCCCCCCCCCCCCCCCCCCCCCCCCCCCCCCCCCCCCCCCCCCCCCCCCCCCCCCCCCCCCCCCCCCCCCCCCCCCCCCCCCCCCCCCCCCCCCCCCCCCCCCCCCCCCCCCCCCCCCCCCCCCCCCCCCCCCCCCCCCCCCCCCCCCCCCCCCCCCCCCCCCCCCCCCCCCCCCCCCCCCCCCCCCCCCCCCCCCCCCCCCCCCCCCCCCCCCCCCCCCCCCCCCCCCCCCCCCCCCCCCCCCCCCCCCCCCCCCCCCCCCCCCCCCCCCCCCCCCCCCCCCCCCCCCCCCCCCCCCCCCCCCCCCCCCCCCCCCCCCCCCCCCCCCCCCCCCCCCCCCCCCCCCCCCCCCCCCCCCCCCCCCCCCCCCCCCCCCCCCCCCCCCCCCCCCCCCCCCCCCCCCCCCCCCCCCCCCCCCCCCCCCCCCCCCCCCCCCCCCCCCCCCCCCCCCCCCCCCCCCCCCCCCCCCCCCCCCCCCCCCCCCCCCCCCCCCCCCCCCCCCCCCCCCCCCCCCCCCCCCCCCCCCCCCCCCCCCCCCCCCCCCCCCCCCCCCCCCCCCCCCCCCCCCCCCCCCCCCCCCCCCCCCCCCCCCCCCCCCCCCCCCCCCCCCCCCCCCCCCCCCCCCCCCCCCCCCCCCCCCCCCCCCCCCCCCCCCCCCCCCCCCCCCCCCCCCCCCCCCCCCCCCCCCCCCCCCCCCCCCCCCCCCCCCCCCCCCCCCCCCCCCCCCCCCCCCCCCCCCCCCCCCCCCCCCCCCCCCCCCCCCCCCCCCCCCCCCCCCCCCCCCCCCCCCCCCCCCCCCCCCCCCCCCCCCCTCATAGCAAAAGACAAAGTTGTGAGAAGGTTTACAAATCAGGAAAAAACAAGCGAGGCTTCTCTGAGCAAAGGGCCTCCCTATGCAGGCTTAAATTTCCTGGAGTTTGCCCTGGTTTTTCCTGGAGTTCACTCTGGAATGCTGCACTGAACCATGTAGTGTACTGACTAGCTGAAATTCTTGTGCATTCCACTAAATTTAAGCACCGCTATTTGCAGAAATAAGCAGACCACAATGCCTCTTGTCCACGCACCTATCCCAAAAACCTTCGTGCAGCCGTGCCAGCTAGTCCTCGGCCCATGGATCAACTTGTAGAAAGTGCATTCCGGACTAGGCTGCAGTTGTTTTCGCTCGTCCCTGCACTGCAATAAGGAAGTAAAACGTACGAATCAGCTTCTTTTAGATTGCGTTGGTCATTCTACCTAGTTACTACCAATGTAGGAATACCTGGAACACTGGAGGTTAGAGGACGGTAGCTAGGAATAGCCACCTCATTTTGTGCAGTTGTACAAAACTGAGGTGTGTACTTTTGATTGCGCAGATATAAACGACATGGAGACAGACATCCCTGTTTGCGCAAATACAAAATACGGTTATTTAAACAGTGCCCCCCCCCCCCCCCCCCCCCCCCCCCCCCCCCCCCCCCCCCCCCCCCCCCCCCCCCCCCCCCCCCCCCCCCCCCCCCCCCCCCCCCCCCCCCCCCCCCCCCCCCCCCCCCCCCCCCCCCCCCCCCCCCCCCCCCCCCCCCCCCCCCCCCCCCCCCCCCCCCCCCCCCCCCCCCCCCCCCCCCCCCCCCCCCCCCCCCCCCCCCCCCCCCCCCCCCCCCCCCCCCCCCCCCCCCCCCCCCCCCCCCCCCCCCCCCCCCCCCCCCCCCCCCCCCCCCCCCCCCCCCCCCCCCCCCCCCCCCCCCCCCCCCCCCCCCCCCCCCCCCCCCCCCCCCCCCCCCCCCCCCCCCCCCCCCCCCCCCCCCCCCCCCCCCCCCCCCCCCCCCCCCCCCCCCCCCCCCCCCCCCCCCCCCCCCCCCCCCCCCCCCCCCCCCCCCCCCCCCCCCCCCCCCCCCCCCCCCCCCCCCCCCCCCCCCCCCCCCCCCCCCCCCCCCCCCCCCCCCCCCCCCCCCCCCCCCCCCCCCCCCCCCCCCCCCCCCCCCCCCCCCCCCCCCCCCCCCCCCCCCCCCCCCCCCCCCCCCCCCCCCCCCCCCCCCCCCCCCCCCCCCCCCCCCCCCCCCCCCCCCCCCCCCCCCCCCCCCCCCCCCCCCCCCCCCCCCCCCCCCCCCCCCCCCCCCCCCCCCCCCCCCCCCCCCCCCCCCCCCCCCCCCCCCCCCCCCCCCCCCCCCCCCCCCCCCCCCCCCCCCCCCCCCCCCCCCCCCCCCCCCCCCCCCCCCCCCCCCCCCCCCCCCCCCCCCCCCCCCCCCCCCCCCCCCCCCCCCCCCCCCCCCCCCCCCCCCCCCCCCCCCCCCCCCCCCCCCCCCCCCCCCCCCCCCCCCCCCCCCCCCCCCCCCCCCCCCCCCCCCCCCCCCCCCCCCCCCCCCCCCCCCCCCCCCCCCCCCCCCCCCCCCCCCCCCCCCCCCCCCCCCCCCCCCCCCCCCCCCCCCCCCCCCCCCCCCCCCCCCCCCCCCCCCCCCCCCCCCCCCCCCCCCCCCCCCCCCCCCCCCCCCCCCCCCCCCCCCCCCCCCCCCCCCCCCCCCCCCCCCCCCCCCCCCCCCCCCCCCCCCCCCCCCCCCCCCCCCCCCCCCCCCCCCCCCCCCCCCCCCCCCCCCCCCCCCCCCCCCCCCCCCCCCCCCCCCCCCCCCCCCCCCCCCCCCCCCCCCCCCCCCCCCCCCCCCCCCCCCCCCCCCCCCCCCCCCCCCCCCCCCCCCCCCCCCCCCCCCCCCCCCCCCCCCCCCCCCCCCCCCCCCCCCCCCCCCCCCCCCCCCCCCCCCCCCCCCCCCCCCCCCCCCCCCCCCCCCCCCCCCCCCCCCCCCCCCCCCCCCCCCCCCCCCCCCCCCCCCCCCCCCCCCCCCCCCCCCCCCCCCCCCCCCCCCCCCCCCCCCCCCCCCCCCCCCCCCCCCCCCCCCCCCCCCCCCCCCCCCCCCCCCCCCCCCCCCCCCCCCCCCCCCCCCCCCCCCCCCCCCCCCCCCCCCCCCCCCCCCCCCCCCCCCCCCCCCCCCCCCCCCCCCCCCCC
This sequence comes from Thinopyrum obtusiflorum, assembly GCA_036873465.1. Classification (NCBI taxonomy): domain Eukaryota; kingdom Viridiplantae; phylum Streptophyta; class Magnoliopsida; order Poales; family Poaceae; genus Thinopyrum; species Thinopyrum obtusiflorum. The sequence goes on along the minus strand of JAAAWM010009351.1, from coordinate 14,974 downwards.
CCCCCCCCCCCCCCCCCCCCCCCCCCCCCCCCCCCCCCCCCCCCCCCCCCCCCCCCCCCCCCCCCCCCCCCCCCCCCCCCCCCCCCCCCCCCCCCCCCCCCCCCCCCCCCCCCCCCCCCCCCCCCCCCCCCCCCCCCCCCCCCCCCCCCCCCCCCCCCCCCCCCCCCCCCCCCCCCCCCCCCCCCCCCCCCCCCCCCCCCCCCCCCCCCCCCCCCCCCCCCCCCCCCCCCCCCCCCCCCCCCCCCCCCCCCCCCCCCCCCCCCCCCCCCCCCCCCCCCCCCCCCCCCCCCCCCCCCCCCCCCCCCCCCCCCCCCCCCCCCCCCCCCCCCCCCCCCCCCCCCCCCCCCCCCCCCCCCCCCCCCCCCCCCCCCCCCCCCCCCCCCCCCCCCCCCCCCCCCCCCCCCCCCCCCCCCCCCCCCCCCCCCCCCCCCCCCCCCCCCCCCCCCCCCCCCCCCCCCCCCCCCCCCCCCCCCCCCCCCCCCCCCCCCCCCCCCCCCCCCCCCCCCCCCCCCCCCCCCCCCCCCCCCCCCCCCCCCCCCCCCCCCCCCCCCCCCCCCCCCCCCCCCCCCCCCCCCCCCCCCCCCCCCCCCCCCCCCCCCCCCCCCCCCCCCCCCCCCCCCCCCCCCCCCCCCCCCCCCCCCCCCCCCCCCCCCCCCCCCCCCCCCCCCCCCCCCCCCCCCCCCCCCCCCCCCCCCCCCCCCCCCCCCCCCCCCCCCCCCCCCCCCCCCCCCCCCCCCCCCCCCCCCCCCCCCCCCCCCCCCCCCCCCCCCCCCCCCCCCCCCCCCCCCCCCCCCCCCCCCCCCCCCCCCCCCCCCCCCCCCCCCCCCCCCCCCCCCCCCCCCCCCCCCCCCCCCCCCCCCCCCCCCCCCCCCCCCCCCCCCCCCCCCCCCCCCCCCCCCCCCCCCCCCCCCCCCCCCCCCCCCCCCCCCCCCCCCCCCCCCCCCCCCCCCCCCCCCCCCCCCCCCCCCCCCCCCGTTAGAAATGTCATTCTTTTAACTGCAATTCATTTTTTCTCTTTGTACTCCCTTCGTCTAGGTTTGTAAGTCATCTTCCGAAAACCAAATAATCCCAAAACGCTTTGGCACGGTACATTAACACCCTCCTCGTTTCTTGTTTCGTGACATATCAACCAATAAGAGATGTGGGCCGTGCATGCTTTCCCAAAACACAAGCACTTCTCCTTTGTGCTAGAATCTTCCGTATCATAATTGCCCAAACTTTTTTTTTCTAAATGAATTGCCATTATTTGTTTTTTACTTTATGCTTTACAATGCACAATCCCATGAATCTTAACCTTTTTATAAAACTAATTGATTTTGAATGAGATTAACTATAAGAACTAAACGAACATCTACATCATGCATATATGACTCAAAGCTTTACATGCTATAGTGTGTATTTATTCATAATTTGGTTTCCAAATCTCATGCGTTCAATGCATGTGTACCTTACTAGTTTTAGGTAGAGTAGAAAATTTCACGCGGCCACGGGTATATCAAAATGTAGGGCCCATGCATCATTGCCTTTCGGTCGAACCTACGTCCATAATTTTTTGTATGTATATCTCCACTGGTCCCCGAACCCAAAATGCTGCCTCGTTAAGGCATCGACTCGAACTCAATCCCTCTCTCGGTTACTACGACGTGGCCCCGCATGCCGTAGTACTCCTACAAACCCTACCGCCGCACGCATCATCGGTTTTCTTCAAGAGGACGAGGGAGAAGCGGATTTGTAGTGGAGGCGCTTTAAAAAAATGGATTTGTAGTGGAGGCCCCTACCCTAGGGTGCCCTAGGTAGCTGCCGCACGCATCATTGGTTTGCTCTTTTCTTTATGCTCTTGTGCCCTAGAGTGAAATGATGGTTGCTTCGTCCGTCCAGCTTAATGCGGGAAAGGTGGGGCTTTGTGATTTGACCCCTCATCGCTCATTTACTACTACTGCGGTGCTACGTCTGGGGTGCCTCCAAGTCCAACCGCTGCTCCGAACTATAATTTGGTGCATCGCACGTGGAACAAAATGGTGGATGGGCCACATGTCAGCCAAAGGGGTCCTGTTAAGTGTGTCACCATTTCGTGTGCAGACTGATCCTGCTTGAGGCCTCATTCGGTTCGGAGGATTTTCGTAGGAATAACATAGGAACAAGGATTCCGGAGGAAAATTTCCTATATATGCATTCAGTTTATAGGAAATGCGTAAAGGAATTTTGTAGGAATACTACTCATTTCCTGTGTTTTTGGAGGAAACTACACATCCACTCAAAGCTCATTTTGCGCGTAGGAATGAGGCAAGTCAATTCCTTAGGATGGCAAGTGCCATCCTATCAAATTCCTATACTACTCCTAATTCCTACATTCTGATTTCCTCCAAACCGAATGAGCCCTGAGTTGCTACGCCAACACGACAGGAGCAGCCTACCACTTGGTTTTGCTCCTTGGTGAATCCCGACTATATTTATCTAACTAGCAATGTGCCCGCGCATTGCAACGGATCCAAAATAGAATAATACATGTTCACAAACTTGAAAGGAAAACACTATAGTTTGGTGTATATATCGCTAAAAATATACTCGTATTAGGTTTCACTCAAAATATATTACTTGTGGCTGTTTTCATGAGGTGGGGGAGGGATGTGGTTGGTTTCAAGATACTAAGGGGTTTCTGCAAATTGGAGCAGAGGAGTGGGGTCTTGTTGCAAAAAATGCCCTACATCATAGTCGTTACATGCAGATCTGATGGTCAGAAATGATGGATGGCAGACACACCATCATCACCAACTGAGTCTTTTATAGGAGTAGAGAAAAGATACGTACTGTACTACCCTCTCCGTCTCGGTTTATAGGGCGCGCACGTAGTTCTCGGTCATCCATTTGACTAACTAAATATGAGCTACTATGTCACAAAAAGTATATCATTCGATTCTTAAGCGGATGTAGTTTCTAAACATATACTGTTCATCACATATATAGCCAGTTAAATTCTCAACCTAGAACGGGGGGGGGGGGGGGGGGGGGGGGGGGGGGGGGGGGGGGGGGGGGGGGGGGGGGGGGGGGGGGGGGGGGGGGGGGGGGGGGGGGGGGGGGGGGGGGGGGGGGGGGGGGGGGGGGGGGGGGGGGGGGGGGGGGGGGGGGGGGGGGGGGGGGGGGGGGGGGGGGGGGGGGGGGGGGGGGGGGGGGGGGGGGGGGGGGGGGGGGGGGGGGGGGGGGGGGGGGGGGGGGGGGGGGGGGGGGGGGGGGGGGGGGGGGGGGGGGGGGGGGGGGGGGGGGGGGGGGGGGGGGGGGGGGGGGGGGGGGGGGGGGGGGGGGGGGGGGGGGGGGGGGGGGGGGGGGGGGGGGGGGGGGGGGGGGGGGGGGGGGGGGGGGGGGGGGGGGGGGGGGGGGGGGGGGGGGGGGGGGGGGGGGGGGGGGGGGGGGGGGGGGGGGGGGGGGGGGGGGGGGGGGGGGGGGGGGGGGGGGGGGGGGGGGGGGGGGGGGGGGGGGGGGGGGGGGGGGGGGGGGGGGGGGGGGGGGGGGGGGGGGGGGGGGGGGGGGGGGGGGGGGGGGGGGGGGGGGGGGGGGGGGGGGGGGGGGGGGGGGGGGGGGGGGGGGGGGGGGGGGGGGGGGGGGGGGGGGGGGGGGGGGGGGGGGGGGGGGGGGGGGGGGGGGGGGGGGGGGGGGGGGGGGGGGGGGGGGGGGGGGGGGGGGGGGGGGGGGGGGGGGGGGGGGGGGGGGGGGGGGGGGGGGGGGGGGGGGGGGGGGGGGGGGGGGGGGGGGGGGGGGGGGGGGGGGGGGGGGGGGGGGGGGGGGGGGGGGGGGGGGGGGGGGGGGGGGGGGGGGGGGGGGGGGGGGGGGGGGGGGGGGGGGGGGGGGGGGGGGGGGGGGGGGGGGGGGGGGGGGGGGGGGGGGGGGGGGGGGGGGGGGGGGGGGGGGGGGGGGGGGGGGGGGGGGGGGGGGGGGGGGGGGGGGGGGGGGGGGGGGGGGGGGGGGGGGGGGGGGGGGGGGGGGGGGGGGGGGGGGGGGGGGGGGGGGGGGGGGGGGGGGGGGGGGGGGGGGGGGGGGGGGGGGGGGGGGGGGGGGGGGGGGGGGGGGGGGGGGGGGGGGGGGGGGGGGGGGGGGGGGGGGGGGGGGGGGGGGGGGGGGGGGGGGGGGGGGGGGGGGGGGGGGGGGGGGGGGGGGGGGGGGGGGGGGGGGGGGGGGGGGGGGGGGGGGGGGGGGGGGGGGGGGGGGGGGGGGGGGGGGGGGGGGGGGGGGGGGGGGGGGGGGGGGGGGGGGGGGGGGGGGGGGGGGGGGGGGGGGGGGGGGGGGGGGGGGACCCGTGGTAGACGATCCTCCATCAAGTGGACAACCAGTACACGTGTCAAATTACCACGTGGGCTGCCTTTTCATACAGAAATGAGCTCCACCGTGTACCCACGTGGGTGTGGCTGGGAAGGAGACGGGAGTACGTGCGCCGTGCGTGCACCTCTTCTCTTCATGCACGTCCCCCACCTACGTGGGTGTGTGTGAGAGAGATACAAACCTAGAGATAATGCGCCGTCCATCCCCATGCCTCCGCCCAGTCCGACCACCAGTCACCACCACGCCGCACTCCTCCTCACCTTATATCTCATCTTTCTCGAGATATCATTTTTTTGATGAAATTCTCGAGATACCATTTTTCTGATAAAATTCTCGAGATATCATTAGTTTTTACACATGGGATTACTCCGACATGGGTCAATCACAACAGGTGTTTTATAAAATAATGCATCTTGATGTTCCGTGCAATGCACGGGCATCTTGCTAGTCCATGAAAACAACACATGGCAAAATTTCATGGCGAACGAGGGATTTGAATCTGCTGGGAGGGGCTGTTTGGATTTTGCCTGGGGTAGCCAAAATATTGGCGACCCTTTTGTCCACCGGTGCCTTTGCCACCGATGAACGAAGAATGGCTCGGGTGCTCATGCATCCTCCAGCGTGCACGTTGGAGACGAGCTCGCACGAGCTGTGCTTTTTTTTGTCCCACGACCCTGCCCGAGCCGGCCGCAGACCGACCGGCGACCCGCATATTACGCCGTCCAACCGTAGCCGCACACATTCTGACAGCAACTCAACCAACTGGACGAAATTCATGCAAACACGGCGATATTTCTCATAAACAATGAAGGAATTCAATTAAAATACCGAATTTTCATACAAACATGACGGATTTCATTACATTCAAATCAACTAAGCGGTGCTAGTTCTGGATAGCACAGGTATATAATACCTGGCCTAAATGGTCGCTCGCCGATCCATTTGTGTTCCTCATGTCTGGCAGCACTATCACCGGACTGCCGGGAGCCCCGGAGGTATATGCTTTAGTGCAAAGGACGGATTGCTTCCCTGCTGCCCAACTGATATGGTTGGCTGATGCCCAAGATGATGGTGGAAGGGGTCTTCTCTGCTTCCATGGAGCCCATGCAGGATCGACGAAGGTCCTCGCAACAAAAGGATCCGGCAAGACACCTGCTGTGTACGCCGGCGTCACCTCCGTGGTGGCCTTCATGGGACCCAAGCGACAGTGGCCTCCTGTGTTCTACTTCTCCTCGATGATGGCGGCGGACGCAGAGGCGTTGGCCACCGACTCGTCGCTCTCTGCGCACCCGGCTTTTGTCTCTGCTTGCATGGTGCGGCCGCCGGAATGGGAGTCTCGGCCATAGAAACGGGAGATGCGGTCGAAGACACGGGACGCGTGGTACGAGGCGGCGGCGTGGAAGGCAGCGACGACGCCCGTGCGCCGCTCCTCGTCGAGCTGGCCTGGAGCGGCGAGTTGCTTAACCGCGCGCCGGCTTGGGGCGGCAACTGGCTCCGTCGGGCGAGGGGAGGGAGGTGGATCAGCGAGCTGCATAGCTCATATCGGGCGGGCTCGGCAGTCCACCCAGCCGGCTTGGATGCGGGATAACTACTCTTCGTAAGCCATTGTAAGAGTAGAAAAAATGGTGAAGGAGGAGATAGGGGAGCGGCGGAGGGGTGCGATTCTTGTCCGGCATTTGGCCTCGTTTAAATAGGAGATTAAATAGACGGCGGACGGGAGGAGCTCGGCCAGCGTTGCATTTAATGCCGGCCCGATCATGAATGGACGTGTGTCCAGAGTGGGTTTCTTGGCTTCCACACGGGTTTCATGGAGGCGTTTGAATGCGGCAAGGAGGCATGTTCAGCCGGGCGTGCATCGAGTGGCGCCCTCGACTCTGACGTACGACACCGCGCCATTCTTCCACTGACGTGTGGGCTCTTTGGGTACATGGCCTGCATGTCAGTGACCCAACACAGGCAGCGCACGGCAGAGGAACTTTTGGTGGGCCAGGGCGGTCGGAAGCGGGCATTTCATAAACCCCCCCCCCCCCCCCCCCCCCCCCCCCCCCCCCCCCCCCCCCCCCCCCCCCCCCCCCCCCCCCCCCCCCCCCCCCCCCCCCCCCCCCCCCCCCCCCCCCCCCCCCCCCCCCCCCCCCCCCCCCCCCCCCCCCCCCCCCCCCCCCCCCCCCCCCCCCCCCCCCCCCCCCCCCCCCCCCCCCCCCCCCCCCCCCCCCCCCCCCCCCCCCCCCCCCCCCCCCCCCCCCCCCCCCCCCCCCCCCCCCCCCCCCCCCCCCCCCCCCCCCCCCCCCCCCCCCCCCCCCCCCCCCCCCCCCCCCCCCCCCCCCCCCCCCCCCCCCCCCCCCCCCCCCCCCCCCCCCCCCCCCCCCCCCCCCCCCCCCCCCCCCCCCCCCCCCCCCCCCCCCCCCCCCCCCCCCCCCCCCCCCCCCCCCCCCCCCCCCCCCCCCCCCCCCCCCCCCCCCCCCCCCCCCCCCCCCCCCCCCCCCCCCCCCCCCCCCCCCCCCCCCCCCCCCCCCCCCCCCCCCCCCCCCCCCCCCCCCCCCCCCCCCCCCCCCCCCCCCCCCCCCCCCCCCCCCCCCCCCCCCCCCCCCCCCCCCCCCCCCCCCCCCCCCCCCCCCCCCCCCCCCCCCCCCCCCCCCCCCCCCCCCCCCCCCCCCCCCCCCCCCCCCCCCCCCCCCCCCCCCCCCCCCCCCCCCCCCCCCCCCCCCCCCCCCCCCCCCCCCCCCCCCCCCCCCCCCCCCCCCCCCCCCCCCCCCCCCCCCCCCCCCCCCCCCCCCCCCCCCCCCCCCCCCCCCCCCCCCCCCCCCCCCCCCCCCCCCCCCCCCCCCCCCCCCCCCCCCCCCCCCCCCCCCCCCCCCCCCCCCCCCCCCCCCCCCCCCCCCCCCCCCCCCCCCCCCCCCCCCCCCCCCCCCCCCCCCCCCCCCCCCCCCCCCCCCCCCCCCCCCCCCCCCCCCCCCCCCCCCCCCCCCCCCCCCCCCCCCCCCCCCCCCCCCCCCCCCCCCCCCCCCCCCCCCCCCCCCCCCCCCCCCCCCCCCCCCCCCCCCCCCCCCCCCCCCCCCCCCCCCCCCCCCCCCCCCCCCCCCCCCCCCCCCCCCCCCCCCCCCCCCCCCCCCCCCCCCCCCCCCCCCCCCCCCCCCCCCCCCCCCCCCCCCCCCCCCCCCCCCCCCCCCCCCCCCCCCCCCCCCCCCCCCCCCCCCCCCCCCCCCCCCCCCCCCCCCCCCCCCCCCCCCCCCCCCCCCCCCCCCCCCCCCCCCCCCCCCCCCCCCCCCCCCCCCCCCCCCCCCCCCCCCCCCCCCCCCCCCCCCCCCCCCCCCCCCCCCCCCCCCCCCCCCCCCCCCCCCCCCCCCCCCCCCCCCCCCCCCCCCCCCCCCCCCCCCCCCCCCCCCCCCCCCCCCCCCCCCCCCCCCCCCCCCCCCCCCCCCCCCCCCCCCCCCCCCCCCCCCCCCCCCCCCCCCCCCCCCCCCCCCCCCCCCCCCCCCCCCCCCCCCCCCCCCCCCCCCCCCCCCCCCCCCCCCCCCCCCCCCCCCCCCCCCCCCCCCCCCCCCCCCCCCCCCCCCCCCCCCCCCCCCCCCCCCCCCCCCCCCCCCCCCCCCCCCCCCCCCCCCCCCCCCCCCCCCCCCCCCCCCCCCCCCCCCCCCCCCCCCCCCCCCCCCCCCCCCCCCCCCCCCCCCCCCCCCCCCCCCCCCCCCCCCCCCCCCCCCCCCCCCCCCCCCCCCCCCCCCCCCCCCCCCCCCCCCCCCCCCCCCCCCCCCCCCCCCCCCCCCCCCCCCCCCCCCCCCCCCCCCCCCCCCCCCCCCCCCCCCCCCCCCCCCCCCCCCCCCCCCCCCCCCCCCCCCCCCCCCCCCCCCCCCCCCCCCCCCCCCCCCCCCCCCCCCCCCCCCCCCCCCCCCCCCCCCCCCCCCCCCCCCCCCCCCCCCCCCCCCCCCCCCCCCCCCCCCCCCCCCCCCCCCCCCCCCCCCCCCCCCCCCCCCCCCCCCCCCCCCCCCCCCCCCCCCCCCCCCCCCCCCCCCCCCCCCCCCCCCCCCCCCCCCCCCCCCCCCCCCCCCCCCCCCCCCCCCCCCCCCCCCCCCCCCCCCCCCCCCCCCCCCCCCCCCCCCCCCCCCCCCCCCCCCCCCCCCCCCCCCCCCCCCCCCCCCCCCCCCCCCCCCCCCCCCCCCCCCCCCCCCCCCCCCCCCCCCCCCCCCCCCCCCCCCCCCCCCCCCCCCCCCCCCCCCCCCCCCCCCCCCCCCCCCCCCCCCCCCCCCCCCCCCCCCCCCCCCCCCCCCCCCCCCCCCCCCCCCCCCCCCCCCCCCCCCCCCCCCCCCCCCCCCCCCCCCCCCCCCCCCCCCCCCCCCCCCCCCCCCCCCCCCCCCCCCCCCCCCCCCCCCCCCCCCCCCCCCCCCCCCCCCCCCCCCCCCCCCCCCCCCCCCCCCCCCCCCCCCCCCCCCCCCCCCCCCCCCCCCCCCCCCCCCCCCCCCCCCCCCCCCCCCCCCCCCCCCCCCCCCCCCCCCCCCCCCCCCCCCCCCCCCCCCCCCCCCCCCCCCCCCCCCCCCCCCCCCCCCCCCCCCCCCCCCCCCCCCCCCCCCCCCCCCCCCCCCCCCCCCCCCCCCCCCCCCCCCCCCCCCCCCCCCCCCCCCCCCCCCCCCCCCCCCCCCCCCCCCCCCCCCCCCCCCCCCCCCCCCCCCCCCCCCCCCCCCCCCCCCCCCCCCCCCCCCCCCCCCCCCCCCCCCCCCCCCCCCCCCCCCCCCCCCCCCCCGGGGGGGGGCTAGAGGGATGGCCGGGGCGGTGACGGATAGGCGGTGGGGAGTGGTTTCGGGGCGGGCGGGGCGGCGTGGCCGCGCGGGCTGGCCTTGGGCGGCAGCGGCCGTCGGTTCGGCCGTCGGTTCGGCCGGCGATGGCTGGTGGCTCAGGGGGTGGAGGTTGAAAATAAACTGTAGGCCCTTATTTCGTATCCAATGGCTGGAAAATCTACTGACCAGAGATGAAAAAGTCAGTCGACTGACGTGTAGCCTCACCCCGCATGTACACATGCACGCACGCAACACTCGCACGAACACACGCATGCATGCAGGCGTGCAACACTGACACATACACATAACGAACACACGCACGCATGCAGGCGTGCAACACTGACACGTACACATGCACTCACGAACCCACGCACGTACGCACACATGCATGCAACACTGAAACGTACACATGCATGCACGCAACACTCGCACGCCTACATGCACACCGCACACGACGCAAGACACACGCTCAACCTATACGTGCATGCACCCTTTGTTAAGGACATGGATTGTTACGGTTATTAATCAATCTAATCCTTTTTTTGCAAGGTTTAATCAATCTTATCTGTGATAAGCAGAACATTGATGTTTGCAGCGGTCTTTAGGGGGGGGGGGGGGGGGGGGGGGGGGGGGGGGGGGGGGGGGGGGGGGGGGGGGGGGGGGGGGGGGGGGGGGGGGGGGGGGGGGGGGGGGGGGGGGGGGGGGGGGGGGGGGGGGGGGGGGGGGGGGGGGGGGGGGGGGGGGGGGGGGGGGGGGGGGGGGGGGGGGGGGGGGGGGGGGGGGGGGGGGGGGGGGGGGGGGGGGGGGGGGGGGGGGGGGGGGGGGGGGGGGGGGGGGGGGGGGGGGGGGGGGGGGGGGGGGGGGGGGGGGGGGGGGGGGGGGGGGGGGGGGGGGGGGGGGGGGGGGGGGGGGGGGGGGGGGGGGGGGGGGGGGGGGGGGGGGGGGGGGGGGGGGGGGGGGGGGGGGGGGGGTGTGTTCGTGAGTGCATGTGTACGCGTCAGTGTTGCACGCCTGCATGCGTGCATGTGTTCGTTATGTGCACGTGTCAGTGTTGCACGCCTGCATGCGTGCGTGTCTTGTGTGCGTGCATGTGTACGTGCGGGGTGAGGCTACACATCAGTCGACTGACTTTTTCATCTCTGGTCATTAGATTTTCCAGCCATTGGATACGAAATCAAGGGCCTGCAGTTTATCATCAAACTCCACCCCCCTGAGCCGCCAGCCACCACCGGCCGAACCGCTGGCCCCCGCCGCCCGCGGCCGGCCCGCGCCGCCACGCCGCCCCGCCCGCCCCGAAACCACTCCTCACCGCCGGTCCACCGCCGCACCGGCCATCCCTCTAGGCCCCCCCCGCGCCGTGCTTTTTCTCCGGCGATCCCCACCCCACCGCCCAATCAACGCCCCCCCCACCGCCGGTGACTGCCAACCAGAGGTCTTGCGACTTCGAGTGCCCACCGACCACTAATTTATTACCATTTCTGTCCTTCATATACGCACTGACGGGTGGGCCCTATGGTAATGTGCGCTGTTGAATGTGGACCGTTTGACTGGTCAATTGATCGTGTCATCAACAAATTACGGAGCTGTATGGTGAGCCAGTGACCGTATGATCACCCTAAAATGTATTTTATTAACACAGTACAGACTCAAACTACCATTTATTTCTTTCATATACGGGCTGACAGGTGGGCCCCACGGTTACGCGCCCCGATGGTGCAACACTAGTTGCACCACATGGAACGTTTGACTGGTCAATTGATTGTGTCATCAACAAAATACGGAGTTGTACGGGTGAGCCAGTGACCGTATAATCATGACATGTATTTTTTTAACACGGTACAGACGCAAGGGCTCATATATACGCACAAGCACTCACCGCTATAAGCGCACACACGCAGACCCTACCCCTATGAGCACCTTCGAGAGAGTGGGCCAGCATATGATCTTGAGATTTTATGAAGTCACCATAGGTGCCTCGTAGTCGAGTGGAACGTCTCCTCCCACTGAACGCACATCGCCGGAAAATACTAAAATTAACCCAGGATAAATGCGAGCACCGGGACTTGGGGGGGGGGGGGGGGGGGGGGGGGGGGGGGGGGGGGGGGGGGGGGGGGGGGGGGGGGGGGGGGGGGGGGGGGGGGGGGGGGGGGGGGGGGGGGGGGGGGGGGGGGGGGGGGGGGGGGGGGGGGGGGGGGGGGGGGGGGGGGGGGGGGGGGGGGGGGGGGGGGGGGGGGGGGGGGGGGGGGGGGGGGGGGGGGGGGGGGGGGGGGGGGGGGGGGGGGGGGGGGGGGGGGGGGGGGGGGGGGGGGGGGGGGGGGGGGGGGGGGGGGGGGGGGGGGGGGGGGGGGGGGGGGGGGGGGGGGGGGGGGGGGGGGGGGGGGGGGGGGGGGGGGGGGGGGGGGGGGGGGGGGGGGGGGGGGGGGGGGGGGGGGGGGGGGGGGGGGGGGGGGGGGGGGGGGGGGGGGGGGGGGGGGGGGGGGGGGGGGGGGGGGGGGGGGGGGGGGGGGGGGGGGGGGGGGGGGGGGGGGGGGGGGGGGGGGGGGGGGGGGGGGGGGGGGGGGGGGGGGGGGGGGGGGGGGGGGGGGGGGGGGGGGGGGGGGGGGGGGGGGGGGGGGGGGGGGGGGGGGGGGGGGGGGGGGGGGGGGGGGGGGGGGGGGGGGGGGGGGGGGGGGGGGGGGGGGGGGGGGGGGGGGGGGGGGGGGGGGGGGGGGGGGGGGGGGGGGGGGGGGGGGGGGGGGGGGGGGGGGGGGGGGGGGGGGGGGGGGGGGGGGGGGGGGGGGGGGGGGGGGGGGGGGGGGGGGGGGGGGGGGGGGGGGGGGGGGGGGGGGGGGGGGGGGGGGGGGGGGGGGGGGGGGGGGGGGGGGGGGGGGGGGGGGGGGGGGGGGGGGGGGGGGGGGGGGGGGGGGGGGGGGGGGGGGGGGGGGGGGGGGGGGGGGGGGGGGGGGGGGGGGGGGGGGGGGGGGGGGGGGGGGGGGGGGGGGGGGGGGGGGGGGGGGGGGGGGGGGGGGGGGGGGGGGGGGGGGGGGGGGGGGGGGGGGGGGTACGTGCATGCACCCTTTGTTAAGGACATGGATTGTTACGAGTATTAATCAATCTTATCTGTGATAAGCAGAACATTGATGTTTGCAGCGGTCTTTATGAATCACAATGTATCAAACGGTCTATCAACATAGTAGGCTTATCTACATGAAAAAGTTGACGTCACACTCAATGAACAATCATCGGTTTATGAAATGCCCGCTTATGACTGCCCTGGCCCACCAAAGGTTCCTCTGTTGTGCGCTGCCTGCGTTGGATCACTGACATTCATGCCATGCACCCAAAGAACCCACATGTCAGTGGAAGAATGGCGCGGTGTCGTAGGTCAGAGTCGAGGGCGCCACTCACGGCACGCCCGGCTGAACACGCCTCCGTGCCGCATTCAAACGCCTCCATGAAACCTGCCCGTGTGGAAGCCGAGAAACCCACTCTGGACACACGTCCGTTCATGACCGGGCCGCTCCCCTATCTCCTCCACCATTTTGTCCACTCTTACAATGGCTTACGAAGAGTAGTTATTCCGCATCCAAGCCAGCTGGGTAGCCCGCCGGATACGAGCTATGCAGCTCGCTGATCCACCTCCCTCCCCTCGCCCGACGGAGCCAGTTGCCGCCCCAAGCCGTGGAATTTTGCCATGTGTTGTTTTCATGGACTAGCAAGATGCCCGTGCATTGCATGGAACATCAAGATGCATTTTTTTACAAACTTCCGCATGCATGCAAGGGATAATTAATGTCCTCCTTTGTTAGTACCACGAGGCAAACACCATTAATATTGCATCAGTTAGTGTTAGTGGCCTTGTATATCTGCAAATTGTAATTTTGATAGTGGCCCCTGGGGGGGGGGGGGGGGGGGGGGGGGGGGGGGGGGGGGGGGGGGGGGGGGGGGGGGGGGGGGGGGGGGGGGGGGGGGGGGGGGGGGGGGGGGGGGGGGGGGGGGGGGGGGGGGGGGGGGGGGGGGGGGGGGGGGGGGGGGGGGGGGGGGGGGGGGGGGGGGGGGGGGGGGGGGGGGGGGGGGGGGGGGGGGGGGGGGGGGGGGGGGGGGGGGGGGGGGGGGGGGGGGGGGGGGGGGGGGGGGGGGGGGGGGGGGGGGGGGGGGGGGGGGGGGGGGGGGGGGGGGGGGGGGGGGGGGGGGGGGGGGGGGGGGGGGGGGGGGGGGGGGGGGGGGGGGGGGGGGGGGGGGGGGGGGGGGGGGGGGGGGGGGGGGGGGGGGGGGGGGGGGGGGGGGGGGGGGGGGGGGGGGGGGGGGGGGGGGGGGGGGGGGGGGGGGGGGGGGGGGGGGGGGGGGGGGGGGGGGGGGGGGGGGGGGGGGGGGGGGGGGGGGGGGGGGGGGGGGGGGGGGGGGGGGGGGGGGGGGGGGGGGGGGGGGGGGGGGGGGGGGGGGGGGGGGGGGGGGGGGGGGGGGGGGGGGGGGGGGGGGGGGGGGGGGGGGGGGGGGGGGGGGGGGGGGGGGGGGGGGGGGGGGGGGGGGGGGGGGGGGGGGGGGGGGGGGGGGGGGGGGGGGGGGGGGGGGGGGGGGGGGGGGGGGGGGGGGGGGGGGGGGGGGGGGGGGGGGGGGGGGGGGGGGGGGGGGGGGGGGGGGGGGGGGGGGGGGGGGGGGGGGGGGGGGGGGGGGGGGGGGGGGGGGGGGGGGGGGGGGGGGGGGGGGGGGGGGGGGGGGGGGGGGGGGGGGGGGGGGGGGGGGGGGGGGGGGGGGGGGGGGGGGGGGGGGGGGGGGGGGGGGGGGGGGGGGGGGGGGGGGGGGGGGGGGGGGGGGGGGGGGGGGGGGGGGGGGGGGGGGGGGGGGGGGGGGGGGGGGGGGGGGGGGGGGGGGGGGGGGGGGGGGGGGGGGGGGGGGGGGGGGGGGGGGGGGGGGGGGGGGGGGGGGGGGGGGGGGGGGGGGGGGGGGGGGGGGGGGGGGGGGGGGGGGGGGGGGGGGGGGGGGGGGGGGGGGGGGGGGGGGGGGGGGGGGGGGGGGGGGGGGGGGGGGGGGGGGGGGGGGGGGGGGGGGGGGGGGGGGGGGGGGGGGGGGGGGGGGGGGGGGGGGGGGGGGGGGGGGGGGGGGGGGGGGGGGGGGGGGGGGGGGGGGGGGGGGGGGGGGGGGGGGGGGGGGGGGGGGGGGGGGGGGGGGGGGGGGGGGGGGGGGGGGGGGGGGGGGGGGGGGGGGGGGGGGGGGGGGGGGGGGGGGGGGGGGGGGGTCGTGGTAGGCGCGACCATGATACGAGCTGCTGGCAGCCCTTGGATCTGAGATCAAACAGTCGCATGCTAAGTTGCTGAAAATTTGCAGAATAACCCTCTAGGATAGGACAGGGGGGGGGGGGGGGGGGGGGGGGGGGGGGGGGGGGGGGGGGGGGGGGGGGGGGGGGTCATGGGAGAATGGAAAGCCACTACCCTGCCGTTCGCACGCTGGCAGTTCGCTCCTACTCGTCCCCGCATGTCCTTCAATACTACGGCGGTTCGCTCCTAGTCGTCCCGTCCATTCACATTACGGCAGTTCCACTAATCCTAACCCTCTTCCCAAATCCATGGCGTCCCAAATATTCACGATCGGCGGTGAGTACAAGGTTAGAACCATCACCGGCGATGAGTTCAACGTCATCTACACCCGTTCTTCCGCGACGGTGAAAGGATGCCTTTCTTGCTTCAGACGCATGTTCGAAAACTCAGATGATGAGTGGGTCGCTGGGCTAGATGTTGAGTACACCACAATCCTAGGACGAGAGAAGGATCTAATGGACGAAGAGAGGAAGAAGCCCGCCGTGATCCAGGTTTGCGTACATAACTTTTGCTTGGTCTACCACATATGCCATGCCGACGTTGAGTGCCAGGATTTTAAGAACTTCCTCAAGGACAAAAGAGTGAAATTCGTTATTGTAGGCT
>JAAAWM010009350.1:0-22240 GCA_036873465.1 Thinopyrum obtusiflorum | reverse complement strand
AGTAGGAATGTATCAACAGTAGGCTACAATAAACAGGCTATGCAGCAGATATAAGAAAAGCAGTAACAGTAGCAAAATTCTAATGCAAGCAGGAGGATTTAGAATAGGTGATATCGGAATGCTCAAGGGAGGGGCTTGCCTGTCTGCTCGGGGGCAAAAGCAAGGTCGTCGGGGACACAGTCGATCTCCAGAGCTGCGTCAGCCTCGGGGACTATGTCGGCGTCAGGGTCTACCGAGAGAGAAAGAGGGGGAAGAAACAGATAAATATAAAGTATATGATGTAACACGGTACACGCTACTACTAGGATGCAGTGCAGGGTTGTCTAAAGATGCAACTAAGTCACTTAGTCATTTTAGGATTCTCGCGGGATTTATTTACCGGGGGGTGTGCATTATTCCTATACCAGAATCGGGCTCGGAGTTACGAGTCCTCCTATGTAGGGGGTTCCGGCAACGAAACAGACGGCACGATCAGACTCGGCTCGTTGTTCTGAGCAACTGTCATGTTTTAACTTTTTCGATCTGAACTACGGTTTAAAAGATATGAATTTTTAAAGATTATTTGAATTTCTGGATTTATTTTATTTACAGAAAATGATATATGACGTCAGCATGACATCACAGTGACATCAGCAGGTCAACTGACGGCTGACCAGGTCAAACCTGACATGTGGGTCCAGTGGGACCCACATGTCAGCCTCTGTTAGTGTTGAACAGAGTTAAAATTAATCTAATTTGCTAATTAAGCTACTGGGCCCACCTGCCCCCCCCCCCCCCCCCCCCCCCCCCCCCCCCCCCCCCCCCCCCCCCCCCCCCCCCCCCCCCCCCCCCCCCCCCCCCCCCCCCCCCCCCCCCCCCCCCCCCCCCCCCCCCCCCCCCCCCCCCCCCCCCCCCCCCCCCCCCCCCCCCCCCCCCCCCCCCCCCCCCCCCCCCCCCCCCCCCCCCGGCATTTAAATGCCGGCGAGCTTGCTTTCGCGGCGGCGCGGCTCGGGCAGGCCTCGGATTTTGCCCACATGGCATCTCCGGGGCTGCGGTTTGGTTCTTTCGAACCGGGGCTCGACGGCGGATCGAACGGTGGTGGTGGCAGCGCCGGAATCGGCCGGAAACGGTGCCGGCGACGGGCGGAGGCGGCGGCGCGTACGGGTGGTCGTCGGGATCGGCGACGCAGCGCGCTATGGAGCGAAAGGAGAGGCTGGGCAGGTGCGGCGAGTTGTGATGAACACAACGGGCTCGTGCCCGTGACCATTTGGTCATCGGAACGGCGCCGGCGACGAGCACGAGCGGCGGCGCTATCGGGTCTTCGACGGGGAACATGTTAGGTGGCACGGAGAGGCTCGGGCTCGAGCTCATCGGGCTCCTGGAGGCACCAGGAGCTCGATGCCGTGCTCGGGCGAGCTCGACGGGGCCCATGGCCACGGCGGCGAGGCAATTTGCGGTGGCCGGAGCTCGGTTCGTCGACGAGCTAGCTACGGGGAGCTAAAGGGGCAACGAGGGGGAGTAGGATACGGTGAAGCTCACCGTGCGGCACACCGAAGGCCGTTGATAGCTTAGTAGCAGAAGAATCGGCGCCGGGGAAGAAAGGGGTCGTCGGCGACCGAGGTTGAAGACGAGCTCGGTGTGCTCGATGCAAGGGCTCCCAGCTCCACCAAGCAGCACCGGACGACGCGGTCAACCACGGCGGAGCGCTAGGGCACGGTGGCGCTGCGAGGTGACGGCGGTGGCCACGGTGGTAACGACGCGCGGCGACGGCAGCGCTCGGGCGCCGGATCTAGAGGGGGAAGAGAGGCGGAGCGAGCGATGGAGGAGAGGGGAGAGCGAGCCGGGAGGCCAGGGGGATGCACGGGCGCTGCCCTTATCCCCTCCACGCTCCTGTTCCGTCGGTGGCGCCGGCGTGTCGCCGTGCGAGCGGCGCGCGCGAGCTCGGCCATGGAGGGAGCGACAGCGAGGGGGAGAGAGAGAGATTGGGCCGTTGGGCTGGCTTCCAGGCACTGTGCACTTGGGCTAGTGCACAGTGGCCTTTTCCTTTTCTTTTCCCTTTCTGTTTTCTTTTTCTTTATTTCTTTTCTGTTGCAAAAGATCTGACCTATTATGCATTATTGAAAAATATGAGAGTTGGTCCAAATAAGGCAATGCAATATTACCCTTCACCAAAAAGTGATTTGGACATATTAGGATTCCATTTGAATTTAAAATGAGTTTAAATGGATTAAAATATTCTGTTTTGGTGCTGTTTCATGTTGTTGGACTCATTAATCAAAGTCCAATATTATTGATCTTGATTTAGAATTGCTCCTGGATTATTTGCCAATAAATGGACAATTTTCCAGCAGAGTTCGATCAACTTCGATTTGCACTTTAGAATTTAAATTGATTTTTAGATTTGAATTTGAATTGAACCATTAACCCATATGACTTGTCACTGCAATGATCATGACTTGGCATCATTAGCACTTAATCACAGTGGTCATTACAAGGGGGTGTTACAAATTCTCCTCCTCTAAAAGAAATTCTCGTCCCGAGAATTTAGGAGGTAGAAGGAAAAAGTTCGGGATATTCCTTTCGGAGATTATCCTCACGTTCCCAAGTGGCTTCAAAACACTGATGAGCAAAAAACATGATGGAAATTCCACACACTCTTGTGTTTGGATTAATCATGTATTCCATGGTATGTAAAACAACCAGATATGTCCAATACTCCAAAGTTGTTGCGAGTATGGATACCAAAGAGATCAAAGTACTGATCATAGGGACAACAGTGAAAAAGGGTCATTGAGTGCAACAGTGGCACTGATGACAAGTTTTCTCGCAAAGGGAGATCATGAAGAGTTCGTTGTAAAAGGTTACATCGATACAGTCTTCATCTTTTCTCCATGCGATTTTCGATTTAATTTGAGAGTTTTGTGTTACACACAATATGGTGGCACAGTTAGTTGGAATTTGTTCAAACTAATTACTGTGGCGAATTCTATAACAAAGGGTAAGTATGTTGACGCTTTAGAAGCGACAAAGAAGATGTTGAATCATATAGTTCATTCATGAACTTAGTATG
The DNA here is from genome assembly GCA_036873465.1 of Thinopyrum obtusiflorum. Classification (NCBI taxonomy): domain Eukaryota; kingdom Viridiplantae; phylum Streptophyta; class Magnoliopsida; order Poales; family Poaceae; genus Thinopyrum; species Thinopyrum obtusiflorum. The sequence goes on along the minus strand of JAAAWM010009350.1, from coordinate 19,191 downwards.
GTTGCAAGATGGCTTTTGTCAATGGGACACTACTGCAGGTAGTTGCTCCATAACTCAGTCTGAGGAATCCAGGTTCGACCTGTGATTCACATGCATACAAAATCAAGTCCACACAAAATATGAATTTTGTGAAAGCGTGAAGACGCGAGGATATGCAAAGATACAGAAGGATCTGAAGTCGTCAGATCTGTTGGACATCAGGCTATACCACATGCGAAGCATATTTTACACCAATGTGCCATAGGTGTAAAGTGCATTAGCATTAACTAGATTATTGACTCTAGTGCAAGTGGGAGTCTGTAGGAGATATGCCCTAGAGGCAATAATAAATGTTATTATTTATCTCCTTGCTCATAATTAGGTTTATGTTCCATGCTATAACTGCTATGGTTCTCGAGTCTGCAATAACCACGAGGCTCGGAGGAAGACTCATATGCACGTGTGGGATAATAAACAGTAAAATGTATTTCTAGTCAAGCCTCTATGACTGGCTCAAGTATTGCATGATGATCCTGTTTTCCTGATCATGGGCATGACTATGCCAGCAATTTTGAGGGCACAATGTTAGAAGAACATTTGTGTTGAATCGACCCGATTTGACCCCCCCCCCCCCCCCCCCCCCCCCCCCCCCCCCCCCCCCCCCCCCCCCCCCCCCCCCCCCCCCCCCCCCCCCCCCCCCCCCCCCCCCCCCCCCCCCCCCCCCCCCCCCCCCCCCCCCCCCCCCCCCCCCCCCCCCCCCCCCCCCCCCCCCCCCCCCCCCCCCCCCCCCCCCCCCCCCCCCCCCCCCCCCCCCCCCCCCCCCCCCCCCCCCCCCCCCCCCCCCCCCCCCCCCCCCCCCCCCCCCCCCCCCCCCCCCCCCCCCCCCCCCCCCCCCCCCCCCCCCCCCCCCCCCCCCCCCCCCCCCCCCCCCCCCCCCCCCCCCCCCCCCCCCCCCCCCCCCCCCCCCCCCCCCCCCCCCCCCCCCCCCCCCCCCCCCCCCCCCCCCCCCCCCCCCCCCCCCCCCCCCCCCCCCCCCCCCCCCCCCCCCCCCCCCCCCCCCCCCCCCCCCCCCCCCCCCCCCCCCCCCCCCCCCCCCCCCCCCCCCCCCCCCCCCCCCCCCCCCCCCCCCCCCCCCCCCCCCCCCCCCCCCCCCCCCCCCCCCCCCCCCCCCCCCCCCCCCCCCCCCCCCCCCCCCCCCCCCCCCCCCCCCCCCCCCCCCCCCCCCCCCCCCCCCCCCCCCCCCCCCCCCCCCCCCCCCCCCCCCCCCCCCCCCCCCCCCCCCCCCCCCCCCCCCCCCCCCCCCCCCCCCCCCCCCCCCCCCCCCCCCCCCCCCCCCCCCCCCCCCCCCCCCCCCCCCCCCCCCCCCCCCCCCCCCCCCCCCCCCCCCCCCCCCCCCCCCCCCCCCCCCCCCCCCCCCCCCCCCCCCCCCCCCCCCCCCCCCCCCCCCCCCCCCCCCCCCCCCCCCCCCCCCCCCCCCCCCCCCCCCCCCCCCCCCCCCCCCCCCCCCCCCCCCCCCCCCCCCCCCCCCCCCCCCCCCCCCCCCCCCCCCCCCCCCCCCCCCCCCCCCCCCCCCCCCCCCCCCCCCCCCCCCCCCCCCCCCCCCCCCCCCCCCCCCCCCCCCCCCCCCCCCCCCCCCCCCCCCCCCCCCCCCCCCCCCCCCCCCCCCCCCCCCCCCCCCCCCCCCCCCCCCCCCCCCCCCCCCCCCCCCCCCCCCCCCCCCCCCCCCCCCCCCCCCCCCCCCCCCCCCCCCCCCCCCCCCCCCCCCCCCCCCCCCCCCCCCCCCCCCCCCCCCCCCCCCCCCCCCCCCCCCCCCCCCCCCCCCCCCCCCCCCCCCCCCCCCCCCCCCCCCCCCCCCCCCCCCCCCCCCCCCCCCCCCCCCCCCCCCCCCCCCCCCCCCCCCCCCCCCCCCCCCCCCCCCCCCCCCCCCCCCCCCCCCCCCCCCCCCCCCCCCCCCCCCCCCCCCCCCCCCCCCCCCCCCCCCCCCCCCCCCCCCCCCCCCCCCCCCCCCCCCCCCCCCCCCCCCCCCCCCCCCCCCCCCCCCCCCCCCCCCCCCCCCCCCCCCCCCCCCCCCCCCCCCCCCCCCCCCCCCCCCCCCCCCCCCCCCCCCCCCCCCCCCCCCCCCCCCCCCCCCCCCCCCCCCCCCCCCCCCCCCCCCCCCCCCCCCCCCCCCCCCCCCCCCCCCCCCCCCCCCCCCCCCCCCCCCCCCCCCCCCCCCCCCCCCCCCCCCCCCCCCCCCCCCCCCCCCCCCCCCCCCCCCCCCCCCCCCCCCCCCCCCCCCCCCCGCTAGGCAGGCTCGTTGCATCCACGTCATCTATGAATAGTGCAGACAAAGCGAGCGTTGCGTCCCGCGCGTGCGTGTGCGAGTAGACAAGCGAACGAGCGAGAGAAAAAGAAGCGAGCAAGCAGCTGTAGCGAGCCTATGACCTAACCCGCGTCTCCCCCGCCTCCTCTCCGCTGCCGCCGCCGCGCCCCCTTCTCCCCTTCTCCATGCTCGCCAGCACCACCATGTCGCTGCCGACGCCGCGTCCACCGCTCCCCCGTCTCGAACCAGCTGCCGCTCCCCTACCTCGAACCAGCCGCCGCCATGGAGCCGCCGCTCCCCCGCCTCATCCCTCCTCCCATGCTCTCGCACCTCGCATGCGGCCGCCGCCTTTTCTCCACAGCCCTCCCTTCTCGGTCTGCTCAGAGGGACATAGGGGGCCACCAAGCGGTGGCGGAGCGGGTTGATAGAGTCGGCAAGGGTGAGTCCATGGCCAGATGAGGGAGGAAGACAGATGACGGGGTGGATCGGGTACTCGAGGAGAGGAGGAATTCGCCCCTGGGCCCATACCGCCGGCCTCCTCGTGCTGCTCGCTATCTCCCTCATCGTCCTCCTTGCCATCTGCCACTCCTCTCCCGTGCCCAGACCGCGGGAAGAAGCCGAGAAGGGAGGCCGGCTGGCGGCGGCCATGCTCGACAAGATCCTCGCATTTGCGTCAAGGGAGAGGATGTCTACATCCCCCGTCCGTGTGCTTCTTCTCCGGACGCCGACGCCACCATCTCTCATCCCTACCCATGTTCTGGAGACGGCGCCGTAACGCGCCGTGATTCTGGGCCTGACGCAGGTCGTCGCGGTGGGAGAGCAGGGGCGGCGAGGTCTTCACGGTGGGGGTGAAGCAGGAGATTGGTGATGGGGGAAGGTGCAACGAGTCACGGCGTGGAGGAGGGACCGGAGATGGATGGATCTGGCCGCCGGGCACAGATCACCAGTTGGCAAAGCAGTACGAAGAGAGGCAAGGGTGCTGGATGGATCTGGCCGCCGGGCACAGATCACCAGTTGGCAAAGCAGTACGAAGAGAGGCAAGGGTGCTGAGCAGCAGCAGTTCCATCTCCATCCCCAGCGCATCATCACCTCATCTAGATCTGTAATGAACCAGTGGTAGCAACTCTCTACTTACTCTTTCGTGGTGAATCCATTTTTCTTTCGTGCTGAATCCATTTTTGTTGTCCTCTGTTTGATGATTTTTCTCCTCTCGACCCATAGAATGAGGATTGAGATGCATGTTACATAACTATGATTACTTCCTGTGGTTGAAAAGTTAACTAGGATGGGTTTATCACTTATGGCATATGTTGTTTTTCTGTTCCATGCTAGCACATAATCTTTGCCAGGATAAAATATTGGTGCTATAGCAATGGTCTAAGTAGTTACAACTGCTCTGCCAAATGTCTTTTTAACAATTCAAGTAAATCTGAAATGCTTGTCTTGAGCCCTGCATCTGTAGTTCCTGCACAATAACCTTCAACATTTATTTCCAGCTGCACATTTACTAGACAAACTCCTAATGATCATATGCCTCCGTAACGTGCCTTCCTTGCTTGTGTCATTTGGTTCAGTTTTTCTGCTCTGCAATTTGGTTAAGCTAGCAAAGGTTACGGTTTTGATTTCTAATGGAATACAAATGTTCTAATCTCTGTGGAGGGCTCAAGAAAGAGAAGACGACTCGTGTTTAGGTACACTCAGATTTTGAATGGGGCTGAAGAAATGATCTGAACTTTATGTTCTGCTGATGACGAATGACAAATATATCGCGTCTCCCCGAGCCCCCCTTGCCGCCGCCGCCACCCCTCTCCTCTGCCCTGTGCTGCCCCGCGTCTCCCCTACCCCCCTTGCCGCCGCCGCCACCCCTCTCCTCTGCCCCGTGCTGGATCCGAGGCGTGCGGGCATGGAGGCGAGTCGCCAGGGCCTCGCCCTCACTGGCTGCGGTGATGGCGGCGCGGCGGAGCTCGTGGTCGACCGGAGTCCTCTCCCGCGTCCGTCCCGGCAGGGCCGGCGACCTGCAGCCAAAGGGTGATGGCGGCTAGGAGAGAGAGAAGATGAGAGGGAGGGAGAAGAGTAGGGGGCGGAGGGAGAAAGAGAGTGGAAATAGGAGATGTAGGTGCGTTGGCTGGCGGGAGATGGTCATCGGCCGCCGACGAGGTCGGGCGGAGGTTGGCGGTTGGTTCCAGATCCAGCGCAGGTCGTCCCCATGGGTGAGCAGGGGAGGAGGGGTCTTCAAGGTTGGTGGATGAGCAGGGGAGGCCGGCAGCTTGGGGGAGGACCGGAGGAGTAGCGAACTGGGAGCCATGGAGAGGCCAGCGTCGGGGACAAGAAACTGTGGGGCGAGTGGTTCCGTCATGGTGGTTTGGAGGGAGAGGGAGGAGGTCAGCGACGAGAGAAGCGGTCCGGCCCTGCTTCGTCATGGAGGATGCTGTCCAGCGGCATCGGCGGAGCTACGTTGTAGCCTACAGGGGCCATGCCCCCCCCCCCCCCCCCCCCCCCCCCCCCCCCCCCCCCCCCCCCCCCCCCCCCCCCCCCCCCCCCCCTACCATTTGCCCCCCCCCCAACATCTATTATTTCTGTTTGGCCCCCCTGAAGATCCTGCCTAGCTCCGCCACTGTCCAGCGGCACGGCTGCTCGTCCTCCTCCGCCTCTTCTTCCCTGGACCATGGATTTGTGGTGTGTTGTGTTGTTTCCCTTTGTCACTACACGATGGCTCCTGCTCCATCCGATTTCTTCCTCTTTTATGCCTGCACAACTCTAGCTTTTTCAGTTTCCCCGTCTAAATTTCTGTGATATAAAATATTATGAAACAATGTGGTGCTATTGTTATTATTGAGCAATGATACTCTGATTCTTTTTTGAAGTAGGAAGTGGTGAATCAAGCAAGGAGGAAGGACCCCGTGTTTGATATTCGACCATTTCTTAACTCTAAAACCCAGGTTAGGATTGTCCCGTGTTAAGTATATTTAGTAATACCTGCTGCTAAATTAATCACGCACGACGACACAACGATGTTCGATCTTTGACTATTTCTTGCCTCTGAAACCCAAGTTAGGATTGCCCCTTGTTAGGTGTGTGCTTGTACCTGCTGCTAAATTAATCATGCACTTTTGTTTGCTCTATTATATATTCACCAAATGAAAATAGTTAGGTAAAGTCTAATTGGTTACAGGACTTTGGGGAAAGTCTTGGCTGGACTATATATATATGTGTGAATTTTGCCTCCAGCCATTTAGTCAGGTTTATGGTTTTGCTTGGATTCTGACAGGTTTAGCCACTTCACTGTTAGTTTATTTAAAAAACTTTTTTATACTTTTCAACAAGCTTGTGCTGGGGAGACTGTTTGCCACTTCATGTGTTTCCACCACCATGTTGCTTGCTGATTTATTTATTTTGATATAGTTGGTCGACAGGAGTTCAGCTTGGGACATGGTCCAACTCTGAATTACATACATAGACCTTATGGGCGGTTAGCTTACTTCTTTGGATTTGGTTTAATGTAGGGTAACCATATTCGAATCAAAGGACTTCAAAAATTTAAGTAGCGCGGTATTTATTTGGCTTATTGGGTTGCTTCGGACGGATCAGAAGGCTTTTCTTTTGTTTTTTGAGTTGCAGATGAACCAACCTCTGTGCACAATGAAGGTATGATTTAACCAGATTGATCATACGGATTTGATCGTGTTTCATCATGCTACATGCCCTTTTCTGTTAATGATGGATATTACTCTGCTTGTTTTTGCATTTTCGATATTATTCATGCATGTTAGGTCGTCAGCGAATTACTGCTTTTGCATGGTTTTGCACTCTATTTTCCGAGCAGCAGTAGTTTGCATTTGAATATTACAATGATCGTTCATGTAAAAATATGGTTATGGTCTTTATGCCTTCTAATTATGTTTGTTCTCACAAGTATATGCAACTACGTTATGTTGTTATTTACTTGCAACAATTCTTTTGACAAGCTGGGTAGGTATGAATTCTTTATCCTTCCTCTCTTATGCCCTACATGAGATGAAACATGGATTTAATCGTCTGCTGCTCTTGGAGGTAGAAATGATTAGCTTCGCCTTTGTATGTTTAAATGCTGGAAATTATGGTGCTTAGTAACCCTGTCTGCCTCACTTGGTGCCTTTTAACCCTGCCAGGTCATGAATTTTGCAAAAAAACTGAAGATATGAACTTTCATTGGCATTTAGTTAGTGTTATGATATGAAGAGTATGATTCTTTCGTATGTGTGCCCCGATTGCATAAGCACAATATCTGATACCATTGTAATAAGCTCACAGTTTAAGAAACCCACACTCATGAATTTAGTACCAGTGCCTCATCAACTAATAAGCAACTAATTAGGCATATTGTTACTTTCCACACTTCTGGGGTGTAGGAGATATGCCCTGGAGGCAATAATAAATGTTATTGATTATCTCCCTGTTCATAATTAGGTTTATGTTCCATGCTATAACTGCTATGGTTCTCGAGTCTGCAATAACCACGAGGCTCGGAGGAAGACTCATATGCACGTGTGGGATAATAAACGGTAAAATGTATTCCTAGTCTGGCCTCTAAGACTAGCTCAAGTGTTGCATGATGGTTCTGTTTTCCTAATCATAGGCATGTCTATGCCAGCAACTTTGAGGGCACAATGTTAGCAGAACATTTGTGTTGAATCGACCCGAATTGATGTTATGCTATGAGATACATTAGTCACAAGTTAATGGTTAATAACATAGAGATGGTTAACGTTTGCATGATTCCTTAGACCATGAGAGTATCGAGTTTCTGCATGCTTGCTTCATGAACTTTGGGGTTTGTTAAACGTCATCCGTAAATGGGTGGCTATTACGGCGGCTTACGGGTTCATGGAAAAGTATGTCAAGTAACTTGATAGCTCAAGATTGGGATTTGCTCCTCCGACGATGGAGAGATATCTCTGGGCCCTCTCAGTGTTACGGTATCCATCATCGTCTAGCCAGACACTTTGTGATTTGATCACGGGGATGCCAGAACACGGGAACGAGAAAAGAGAACAATACCGGTAACGAGGTAACTGGCATAGTGGACAATTTGTTGATCCACGAGGATGCCAACATGTCTCACCTCGGGTATTTGTAACATATCGCGAAGCAACAGGAATAGCACACGGAAACTGGAGGTTCACTCGAATATTCATTCGTGTGGGTATAGGGGTCAATATGGGTGTCCACGGCTCCGATGTTGATCATTGATCGGAAAGAGTTCCGGTCATGTCTATACTTCACCGAACCTATAGGGTCACACGCTTAAGGGTCATCTATCTGCTGAATACTAGATAGGGAGTCTGAGAGAAATTCACCGAAAAAGTTTCAGAGACAACGGAAGAGTTCTGGAGAGAGAACACCGAAAGAGTTTCGGTAAAACCAAAAAGTTGTTTTGGAGTATACCATTAAGTCAAAATGGTTTTGGCACATGTCTGGAAATTATTGGAGGGTGCCAGAATGATTCTGGGAACTTCTGGGATTTTTTCGGAGAAATAAACCGGAAGTGTTCCGGAGCAGCCGGAACCTCTATGGTAGCTTTTCGCTGAAGAAAAACATTGTTCTGAAATTGTTTCGGAATGCGTTCGAAATTGTTTTGGTGGGTACTGGAATTGTTCTAGGCACACAGAAGTAATTTGAGTATTAACGGACACAAAAATGTCTTCATGAATAGTGAAAGTGCTTTTTGGGATATTTTTTGGAAAGCCCTTTTTTGGGCTTTGCTCAAAAGATCTAAGGGATGACTTGGTGGATAGGAAGGTCGTGGGGCCACCCAAGAGGGCTGCCAATTTCGTTGGTGGCATTGGGGGCCCCCCATGAGGTTTCCTTCCACCATTTGGTGCTCCACTTGCCTTCCCATTTTGCCCTTATGTATGACATAAAAGCATGGGCACTTTGGTTTTTTGGAGAAACACCCTACCCCTTGGTTTTCCTATAAATAGCAGGTGAGAGGGCTGCCCAAACCCATCCTTGCTCTCATACACATGCCATAGACTTGTCTGGCTTCTCTCTCCCTCCCAGCGAAATAGTTTCGTAGAGCCGAAAGGCTGTCTGGGTTCCGGTGGGAACTAGTTCTGGACGGCGAAGCGCTGCCGGATAGATAACACAGTATGTGTGCAACTCTGTAGAGAGATCGTTGTTTCGGTCTTAGTTCGAGAGTGCCTCCCGAAGGGCTGTCCGAGTGACCATCCGAGTTTCGAGGGTCCTCCCGAAGGGCTGTCCGAGTGACCGTCCGAGTTTCGAAGGTCCTCCCGAAGGGCTGTCCGCGACACCTTCTGGGGGACTGTCCGACCACCTCCCGGAGGGCTGTCCGAGGGGCGGATGAGGGTATACATCCTCGCGGTTGGGAGGTTGTAAATCCTAGCTGCGGGGATCTACACCGCCGATCGTCATCGACTCTACTTCCACTGCGTTACGAGTCGGTAACGAAAATGATCAAACCTTGTATGCAGTCTCCGTAGTGGTCCTTGGCTGGTGCGTAGGTCGGAACAATTTTGTTTTCTGCTGCGTTCCCCTACATGGGGTGCCTCTGCAATTTCTACTTTGTGCCTGGCTCCTTCTATGTATTTTTGTTTGTACGGTTTTACTCTGGTGCTTGCATATGCATTTATAAAAAAAAAGTATATAGCTAATTGTGGTTTTCCGTTATTGTGTGATGATATTCCTGTCAATGGTGTGAACTAGCATATGATGAAAACTGTAAACCTGATGTACCGAATTTACCTTGCTGTTTTTATTTTTACTCATTAGAACAGATGCTCAGCTTGCTTTGTATTTTTTGTTGCCTCTTATGGGTATCGGTAAGCACAGATAGTTACCCTTATTTTCCCCATTTTTATTGTTCGTGTTGGTGCAGACAATGTCTTAAAAATGAATGCTTGGTGAATGTCTGAGGAGTGCTTGTTACTTTATGTCCATTCCCATTTCACCTTGCCTTCATATATACTGATTGAGCAGGGGCATGCATTTTTACTTGTTGTCCACTCCCATTTCACCAGTTTTGATACAGATTCTACGATGATTAATGCAAGCTATACTCCAGTGTCTGAGGAATGCTTGTTACTTTATGTCCATTCCCATTTCACATTCCCAGGTAGCTCCTCTTTTCCTTCTTTGCTTCCCTCCGTTCTTCAAACTGCATCAAGATTTGCTGGACTGTTGTGTCGTTTGCTAAATATCCCCTGTCTTTGAAGACCTGCAGGTGTTTTTTTTTTCAGATAATAACCTCCAATTCCTTATCATGCAGGTGTCCTGCAATTGCTTATCATTGTTGCAGCATCGTGTTTGTGCTTTGGTTCAACTGGATCTGTGATAGCAGTGTGTTCTTTCTGCAGGTGTTGCTGTGAGCCCGTGATTCGCGCTGGTTTCATGCTAAGAAAAACGGTGATGGAGGACCTTGTTTTGTGGGCTGATTGCCACTGTTTTACCCGTTGTATGTTTTCTTCTAGACGAGGGTTGTCGGCTTGTCGCTGGTCTGCACGTGAGCATCCAACTCATTCTCTGTAAATTATCTCAGTTGAAACTTCTCGTGGGAAATACTAATAACTGTAGAAGCTCGGGTTAATGCAGATGTTGACCATTCTTAGCGATGCACTGCTTTTAGTTTGATAATATGGAGAGTGCTCAATTGGCCGCTTCAGCTACGTGTGTGTTGCAAGCTCTCAGATTTGGAGTTTAATTGTAGGATTAGGTAATTTGGTAGACTAATTATGAGCGTTAAAAAGGTCACACTAACCTGCACAGTCGGCAACGGTGGTTATGTCAGCTCGAAGAAAAGCAGTGCTTGCTTGATGTTGATGGCTTGACCTTTTGGGCCTCTCTCCTTGGGCTCCTGATTTCTCAGCGAGGATCATCTTGCCAGCGTGTTTCACCCTGCTATCCCCTCCATTTGGTTATAGCTTTGCATCGCTGTCGAAAGATCAATGGTTCAAACCTGAGGTGAAAATACATCTTCTCTTGATTTCTTATTTCTGTTGAATATATTGTTGCTTAATTCATTTCTTGTAGGATTCGTGTGGAGCTCGCAGCCATTATATTACATACCATGTCTACTGTATTATTTTAATTTTCAGTTTGCAAATCAGCATGCAAGGTACGGGTGTTTACTGCTCACAGAAGTTCACACTATCTCCTTTCAACATCTTACTCGTGTGTTTGTGCATTCTTCTGATGTACTATATAGACCTTCGGTACATAGCTGGCATATGTTGGGGCCCTACTATGACGCCTCGACTTTACTCATCCATGCTCAAAGCTTTATTTTCTATGCTGCTTCTTGCTTGAATTCAGTTTACAATTTTACATTTTTGGTTTAGTTGAGAAGGAAACTTGAATGCTAATTTTCTTCGACTGGTTTAGCTAACATCTTCAAGCCTGACAATAGTTTAAATTTGTACCTTTGTTTCTCTGCTTTTCTTCTTTTTTTTCCCTCGGCACATCATGCAAGAAGTTTAGAGAGGTGTTCTCTCGGCATTTATATTAGCAGCTTTGTTTTTATTTGTCTCTTGTGATAGTTTAAGGTTTGAACAGCGTATTTATAATATGTGCCTAGATTTAGTTGATACGCCTACTGTATTTAAAGCGTGTTATTTTTTCTTGAATAAATTGACAGATGCTTGCTTCTATTAATTAAAGATCCTGCATTACAAGGTACTGCGCTGTGCTTGAATGCAACTGTCTTGATTTAGACAGCAACCGAGCTCAGTCAACAATTAGTTGAAGTAGTTATGAGATGAGGCAGAGAGCAGAGAGGGCCAGCCGTAGATGCATGAAAGTGGCTGCTTATTCCTTTCAAGTATCAAATAGATAGTAGTTGCTGATCCTATTCATAGTGATTACAAGCATAGTTGACCTATTGTCTGTGTAGTGTGGTTGTTATACACACTCTTTTCATTTGTGTTTTCACCTCCTAAGCCATTTATTCTGTCTAGCGCAGGTTGCTTCCTGTCCTCTCATCCTACTTTTCTATCTGCTACATAGCATTAAGAAAGGCCATAGGTAACCAGAATAACAACTGAGGCATTTCCTTGCAGAAAAATTATAATGTTATTTGCATCAGTGATTGATAAATAATATGCAATCTCCTGATTGATAAATTTACTAAGTGAGTTACTCACTGTACGTACTTTTCTAGCTGATACATAGGTAACAGCTGAGGCATTTCCTTGCAGAAAATCTATAATATTATTTGCAGCGGTGATGATAGCGAGTCTTCCGAATCGCTTCCTCAGCCTAACAACGCAGCCTACAAACCAGCTGTTATCAACATCAGTAATGATGCTGGTAAGCACACCACGCCAGATTTACTTTTAAAACCTACTGCTTATATTCACCTTTTAAACCTCTTACTGTTTATAACTCTGTAGGCCCTTTGCCCCGTCGCATGAAAGCCAAGAAAAACAAGAAAAAGGGGCACACATCGCATGGTACAAAACCGTCTACCATTACCATTGTCGTTCAGTGGCGATGCCAGATCTTTAAGCTTGTGTGGTCAATTTAAAATTGTGTAGTCAAATATGTGAATTTGTAGGATTTTTTTTTTGTGCAAGATCCATATATGTATATGTTGATTTTATAGAAAAGTAGGACCCTAATATATGTATCTGAAAATCAATTTAAGTCATCCTACTATTTGTAATACAATCCACATTGCATTATCTTTCCATCTACACCCCCTACTTACTCACTACTAACATCGCTTCTAACTAGCTTCTTGCGCCATTGGCGCAACCGGGTCATCTAGTCAAGGATGAAAGACTGGTAACAGACTGAGGAGCAACATTTTTGACAAAATATGAAAAATACTTGGAACGGAAAAAAAAAAACTTCTTCTAAATTGTACCCACGCATTTATAAACAACACACTACATGATTTTTGGAGCGAAAAACAACAAAGAAAGGATGCAGTATCTGATGTCTCACGTATGTTAGAGATTTTACAAACGGCTCGGCTGCTGAAGAACCCTTTGTACAGATATATAGAACACATTTCTTGGACATGAGCAGTATAATCACTTACAAGGGAAGTGTTAAAGAAAACCAAACATGACTACTTCAAGTTCAGAGAACAAACAGACGGGATACATGCATTTCTTATCTACTAAATAATAGAGAACAAGTAGAACACCCGGGATAGATGCATTTTCATCCGCAGTTTACAGGTAGAGAGGCTAATGCTTTATTTCTCGCTTCTTCAGCATCATCATGAGCCCATTTTTCATCTGCAGTATACAAGACAACTTGGGCTGGATGCTCTGCCCTTCCACCAGCTCAATGTCGAAGTTCCAAACCACTGCCGCAACAACGGTTTTCATCTGCACAAAAGCGATGTCCTTCCCGGGGCACATCCTCGGACCTGAGTTGAAGGACAAGAACTTGTGTGATGGTACGTGCCTCATCTTGGTGCCGTCCTCCGAAAGCCACCTATGTGGGTTATAGTCGCGGCAGTCTTTTCCCCACACGCCATCCATTCTCGCCATGGAGTGGAGAGAAATAAAGATGGTATCACCGGCGTGCACCTCGTGGCCACTTGGCATGATGTCATCAGCGGCCACTGTCTTGCGCTCTATTGGTGCCGGTGGGTACAACCTAAGAGTCTCGTACAAGGCAGCTTTTAGATAGACCAGAGATTTGGTCTCCTCTGGCTCAAAGACCACCATGGCACTCGTGCCCGTGGCTACTTTGTGTGATGCAATGGGTGAGAGTTCATTGCGTATGATTGAAACAATATTAGGGTTCTGTGAAAGGATATAGAAGATCCATGGCAAGGTAGTGCCAATTGTGTCCCTCCCACCGAGCATGAGGCTAAGGAGCATTGCACGGAGCAAGTCATCGTCAGCGTAGTCTGGGTCATTGATGTAGGAGGACAGAACATCCACAGGCTCTTGCTCCCCGTCATTACAAACACATCCTCCATTAATCTTTTTCCTCTCGATCATCTCCATGAAGAACCTTCGTATCACCTTGTGCGCCACATTGAGCTTTCTCTCAGGGCCGATGTTAAGGCGCCTCATAGCCTTCCAACAAGAGGCTGGCATGACGTTCCTAAAAAAGCCTACCTCCATGACGTTGTCCATGGAAACCGCAACGTCCATGGACGGCATGTCCAAGGACAGGAGGCCAGGGTCCACGCCGAAGAGAGGCGTGGCAGCCAAGTCAAACATAAACCTCGAAATTACTTCTTGCATGTCAAATGGAGTGTCGGTGCTTGCCATGTGGGTAAACAAGGGGATGAGGCCATTCTCCACCTTGTTGCGACAGCAAGCCGCCATACTGGAAACCAACCCTGGGCTACTGAGCACGCTCTGGAATTTCGCGCGCTGTCGTCGCCAATGCTCACCGTCGACTGTGAAGATGCCTCCATCCATTATGTCGAAGATGACCGCGAACTCAGGGCCCTTGGGGAAGTTTGTGTGGTTCTTCGTGAAGATGTGTTGGACGTTCGCAGGGTCACATGTGAGGAAGATGTGCCTCTGGGGAATATGTACCCTGAAGTTGTGGCCTGCTTCAGCTAGACCTGTGGCGAAAAAGTCAAGCATGTTATGGAGGTTGGCAATGACTCCAGGCAACATGTGCACTATTGGCCAGTTTGTGGGGAGCACTGATGGATTCTTTGATCTACTACTAGACCTGAAGTACAGGTAGAGGGAAACAAGAAGCACAAGCAGCGTGGAGATGAGCAACTCTTGCCAGAACGAGATCGACATCGTTATAAGTAGTGTGGGGCTATGCAACTGCTTAGATCTATGCTTCAACTGGGCATGACCATGGCTCTATTTATATAGTAGTAGCAGCGATGTGCACAGGTCTTCACATTGCACAGGAAAACCCTCCTTTTCGAAAGAAAACTTAATTAATTGGTACAAGCATTGATGTGCACACATTTGGCATTGTACAATGCATATCGACCAACCAGGTATTAGCCTACTACAAGATACTACCCTGTCTCATAACATAAGACGTTTTTACAAGCTAAAACAACTTTTTTTTCTTCAAGAAACTTCCAATCTATCCATCTTTAATCAAGGTAGTACAAAGAACAACAGAGATAATAAAAATTACAACCATGTCCGTGGACCACCTAGCGACGACTACAAGCACTGGAGCGAGTCGAAGGCACGTCGCCGTCATCGCCCCTCCCTCACTGGAGCGGGGCAAACCTTGTTGTAGTATAGAGTCGGGAAGTCGTCGTCCTAAGGCCCTATAGGACCAGCGCATTAGAGCAGCAACCATCGCCGATGAAGAAATTCGTAGATCAGAAGGATCAAACTTGTAAACAATCAAACGAAGACCGGATCAGCTTGCAAAAACATCTTATATTATGAGACTGAGGGAGTATATCTTAACGCCAAGGAGAAATATGTAATTTATGAAAATTTAACTCGTCTGTATGGTTAGTAATACAGGTTCTCCCCGCCTAGCCCCCTTCTTGAAGGTGCGTCCTTGGAGAGCGTGTGAAGGTGTGTCTCCAGCGGAGCTCGCATGATTCGGTCGGCATTTGTCTTAGGTGGATCAACTTGGATCCGGTCTTCGTTTGTCTGTGCTCATCTGTCTACAGGTTGGATACTTTCGATCTACACTTCTCTTTATCAACGACGATTGCTATTCAAGTGCGCTAGTCTTCTGGAGCCTCAGCGACAATTCACATCGCTCCAGTGCTTGTAGTAGTTGCTAGTTGGCATGACTATTCGATGAGTAGATCAAAAAAAATTCCCGCAAAAAATCCTCAGTACTGAAAAAGAAGACATATTTTTTTGCATGAATTCAAACGGTCCCCCCCCCCCCCCCCCCCCCCCCCCCCCCCCCCCCCCCCCCCCCCCCCCCCCCCCCCCCCCCCCCCCCCCCCCCCCCCCCCCCCCCCCCCCCCCCCCCCCCCCCCCCCCCCCCCCCCCCCCCCCCCCCCCCCCCCCCCCCCCCCCCCCCCCCCCCCCCCCCCCCCCCCCCCCCCCCCCCCCCCCCCCCCCCCCCCCCCCCCCCCCCCCCCCCCCCCCCCCCCCCCCCCCCCCCCCCCCCCCCCCCCCCCCCCCCCCCCCCCCCCCCCCCCCCCCCCCCCCCCCCCCCCCCCCCCCCCCCCCCCCCCCCCCCCCCCCCCCCCCCCCCCCCCCCCCCCCCCCCCCCCCCCCCCCCCCCCCCCCCCCCCCCCCCCCCCCCCCCCCCCCCCCCCCCCCCCCCCCCCCCCCCCCCCCCCCCCCCCCCCCCCCCCCCCCCCCCCCCCCCCCCCCCCCCCCCCCCCCCCCCCCCCCCCCCCCCCCCCCCCCCCCCCCCCCCCCCCCCCCCCCCCCCCCCCCCCCCCCCCCCCCCCCCCCCCCCCCCCCCCCCCCCCCCCCCCCCCCCCCCCCCCCCCCCCCCCCCCCCCCCCCCCCCCCCCCCCCCCCCCCCCCCCCCCCCCCCCCCCCCCCCCCCCCCCCCCCCCCCCCCCCCCCCCCCCCCCCCCCCCCCCCCCCCCCCCCCCCCCCCCCCCCCCCCCCCCCCCCCCCCCCCCCCCCCCCCCCCCCCCCCCCCCCCCCCCCCCCCCCCCCCCCCCCCCCCCCCCCCCCCCCCCCCCCCCCCCCCCCCCCCCCCCCCCCCCCCCCCCCCCCCCCCCCCCCCCCCCCCCCCCCCCCCCCCCCCCCCCCCCCCCCCCCCCCCCCCCCCCCCCCCCCCCCCCCCCCCCCCCCCCCCCCCCCCCCCCCCCCCCCCCCCCCCCCCCCCCCCCCCCCCCCCCCCCCCCCCCCCCCCCCCCCCCCCCCCCCCCCCCCCCCCCCCCCCCCCCCCCCCCCCCCCCCCCCCCCCCCCCCCCCCCCCCCCCCCCCCCCCCCCCCCCCCCCCCCCCCCCCCCCCCCCCCCCCCCCCCCCCCCCCCCCCCCCCCCCCCCCCCCCCCCCCCCCCCCCCCCCCCCCCCCCCCCCCCCCCCCCCCCCCCCCCCCCCCCCCCCCCCCCCCCCCCCCCCCCCCCCCCCCCCCCCCCCCCCCCCCCCCCCCCCCCCCCCCCCCCCCCCCCCCCCCCCCCCCCCCCCCCCCCCCCCCCCCCCCCCCCCCCCCCCCCCCCCCCCCCCCCCCCCCCCCCCCCCCCCCCCCCCCCCCCCCCCCCCCCCCCCCCCCCCCCCCCCCCCCCCCCCCCCCCCCCCCCCCCCCCCCCCCCCCCCCCCCCCCCCCCCCCCCCCCCCCCCCCCCCCCCCCCCCCCCCCCCCCCCCCCCCCCCCCCCCCCCCCCCCCCCCCCCCCCCCCCCCCCCCCCCCCCCCCCCCCCCCCCCCCCCCCCCCCCCCCCCCCCCCCCCCCCCCCCCCCCCCCCCCCCCCCCCCCCCCCCCCCCCCCCCCCCCCCCCCCCCCCCCCCCCCCCCCCCCCCCCCCCCCCCCCCCCCCCCCCCCCCCCCCCCCCCCCCCCCCCCCCCCCCCCCCCCCCCCCCCCCCCCCCCCCCCCCCCCCCCCCCCCCCCCCCCCCCCCCCCCCCCCCCCCCCCCCCCCCCCCCCCCCCCCCCCCCCCCCCCCCCCCCCCCCCCCCCCCCCCCCCCCCCCCCCCCCCCCCCCCCCCCCCCCCCCCTTTCCTTCTAATATTTCTTGAATTCTTATATAAAAAGCATTTATTGTTTTCAATTATATCTCTTTGTATTTATTAGTTTTGTTTAATACTTCAAATAATATTTTTAAATAGATCATGTTGAACGGAGGGTGTTTGGGTAGGCCACAAGGCTCCATCCGAGAGCATGTTGTTTCTCGACATCTTCGAAATGACCCCAATTTTTTTCATGGCCATTTATGACCAATTCCAGACACCATGCCAAGTTGTTTTGGTTTTCAACAAATTATGCATTTTTCGGAGTTTTCTCGATAAAAAAAGACAAAGAAATGGCCAGACGTGTTGCAAGTTGCATACGGTGTCGGAAATCATTTTAACCAGACATGGATGCTTACTATAGGCATTTCCACCAGCTTGCAAAAGTTGGAGTCATTTCAAGGATGTCCAAAAATAAACCATGTTCATCGGAGGGGGCCAGAACGCTGCGTCTAAGAGCACGTTGTTTCTCGACATCCTTGAAATAACCCCAATTTTTTTCATAGCCTTGACCAATTCAAGGCACCAATCCAAGTTATTTTGATTTTCGACAAGTATTACATTTTCTTGAGTTTTTTCGATGAAAAAAGGTTGATAAATGGCCGGACATGTAGTAATGTGCAAACTGTGTCAGAATTCTTTCAAACTTAGCATGGATGCTGTCGGCGTACGACACCTATGGGATCGCGTGGATCCCTTTTACCGTTCGGCAGGGAAAGGGGAGTGCACAAAGAGCAGATCCAATGATCAATGCGAGGGATTTTTACCCAGGTTCGGGCCGCTGAGAAGCGTAAAACCCTACTCCTGCTTTGGTGTATTGAAAGTGTTTGAGCTCTGGCTCCAGGAGCGCTATGTGATGAACAGTACACAGCAGCTACGCATGCAATCTGGGCCAGAAGGTCCTCCCTCCTGTAGCTACGCCTTGGGCCTCCTTTTATACGTCCAAGGGGTCACCAACAGTGGCGAACTGTACATGCGAGAGGTGTAAAGTAGCTACAGGATTCACAAGCTTATCACTGATGTCTTAGGACAAACGCATTAAATGCTCCGTTTAGGTGTCCGTCGAGGTGTCCTTACTTTCTTGGGGATAGAAAAAGGGGCCGTCCCATCAGCACCGCTTAAGCCATCCGCCACTAGCACCCTGCCACGCATCCAGGGAAGGGGCCAGAACGACAGGCTGGCCGCTGTGCTGGAGCGGTGGCACAGTAGCGGGATCTTGCCGGGTGCAGGTCTTGCCGGGGCTTCATAAGTCATCCCGGCAAGAATCTTGCTGGGAAGTCAGCCTTTGGTCTTCTGTCTTCTGATCATTAACTCGAATGCCTTCTTGATAATCTTGTACTTACTTCCAGCTGTCCCCCGGCAGGCCTTGCCGCTGGTACGGCTACAACTGCCCGTGCACAAGTATGGGGTACTAATGGACCCAAACTTTAGTACACCGACAGGAGCCCCCGGGCCTAGGCCCAAATAGTGCACGGGCACGCGTGGCAGGAGTTAGCTGTTGTAATTATCCACTTACTGCGCTCCCCATGACGCGCATTGAATGCGGGACGTGGGATACGTGCGCCGAACGGTTAAAGCCGCAGCGCGCTCGTAAAAGCGCATTCACATTGACTAGTAAAAGAGGCAGCCTCACGCCTTTCCCATAAAAAGGAATCCGCAGAGGCGCTGCTCATTTACCTCTTGCCCTTTCCAATCTGGAAACCGCCATCGCCTTCTTCCTCGAGTTCGAAACAGAGCCTCTCCTATCCACCCGCCGCTTCCATGCCCTCACCATCCTCGGCCTCCGCCTCCACAACCGCCATGCCG
Source organism: Thinopyrum obtusiflorum (assembly GCA_036873465.1). Classification (NCBI taxonomy): domain Eukaryota; kingdom Viridiplantae; phylum Streptophyta; class Magnoliopsida; order Poales; family Poaceae; genus Thinopyrum; species Thinopyrum obtusiflorum. The sequence goes on along the minus strand of JAAAWM010009350.1, from coordinate 556 downwards.
CCCAAGACGAGCAAGGGCAAAGGGGCGAAAGCCGATGTTCCGGAGAGCGAACTGGTGAAGATGCGGAAGAAGCACGTCGTATTCGCCTCGACGCTCGACGTGAGCGCCCTGAGGGATCGGTACCTGTTTATGTGGGGGAGGGAGACGAAGGCTCATCCTGCCACTTGCGTGGTCCCAGCTTCCTTCAAGGGCGGACCAGATAAATTCCCTTTCTTCGTCGCCTACTTTTATTGCGGGCTCTTCCCTCCATTTTCTGATTTCTTCAACGACATCATGTACACATACGGCTTCCATCTCTTGGATTTCATGCCGAATGCCGTAACATGCATGTCAATCTTTGCTCATCTTTGCAAAAAAATTGCCGTAGTAGTCCCCAGCATAGCCCTTTTCTGCCATTACTTCATTCCCCGCATCCAAAAAGGAGAAGCCCTCTCTGGTTCTATCGCCTGGATCCCAAGAACATGGAACAAGGAGATATATCCAGATGGGGTCTACCGCGAGAAGTGGGAAGAATGGCGGGCCGAATGGTGCTAGATTAAGGAGACAGATCCCCAAC
>JAAAWM010009349.1:0-22233 GCA_036873465.1 Thinopyrum obtusiflorum | reverse complement strand
GAGAGGAGTACGGCACTTTCTGCCATAGAGAATTTCGAATGGGGCCTTGCCCGAACTCGCTTGGAAGCTGTTGTTGTAGGAGAACTCGGCATATGGAAGACAATCTTCCCACTTCATACCGAAAGAGATGACACAAGCCCTGAGCATATCTTCAAGGATTTGATTGACTCGCTCGACTTGGCCACTTGTTTGAGGATGGAAAGCTGTGCTGAAACGAATGTTGGTGCCCATGGCCGTCTGAAAGGAGTCCCAGAACTTAGAAGTGAAGATGCTTCCACGATCTGAAGATATCAATTGTGGAATGCCGTGCAAGGAGACAATTCTGGAGGTGTATAGCTCTGCCAGCTGAGCTGCTGTGATAGATTCTTTGATAGGAAGAAAATGAGCCACTTTGGTAAGCTTGTCAATGACAACGAAGATAGCATCATTTCCACGCTTGGACTTAGGAAAACCAGTCACGAAGTCCATCTCGATATGGTCAAACTTCCATTCCGGAATAGCAAGAGGTTGGAGGAGACCAGCTGGTCGTTGGTGTTCTGCTTTCACTCTTCTGCAGACATCACATTCATTCACGAATTGAGCAATCTCTCGCTTCATTCGAGTCCACCAATATGACTGCTTGAGGTCATGGTACATCTTTGTACTTCCAGGATGAATGGATAGGAGGGAATTGTGTGCCTCATTCATGATGACTTTTCTCAGATCACCTTTTGGAACCACAATTCGATCCTCGAAGAAAAGAGTATCTTTGTCATCCAAGCGATAGCACTTGTATTTGGGAATGCCCTTGTCAATACCACGTTTCACCTTCTTCACCATGGTATCCAGGAGTTGTGCCTCACGAATTTGATCTTCCAAAGTAGGAGAGACTATGAGGTTGGCAAGAAAGCCTTGAGGAACAACTTGAAGATTCAGCTTGCGGAAGGCTTCACAAAGATCCGGTTGAAACGGCTTGAGAATTAGACTGTTGCAATAAGCCTTTCTGCTCAGAGCATCTGCAATCACATTCGCCTTGCCAGGAGTATATTCAATACTCGGATTGTACTCTTGAATCATTTCGACCCATCGAGTTTGCCTGAGGTTAAGGTTGGGTTGAGTGAAGATATACTTGAGGCTCTTGTGATCGGTGAAAATGTCCACTTGCCTTCCCAATAAGAGATGTCTCCATGTTATCAATGCATGGACAACTGCCGCCAACTCAAGATCCCCCCCCCCCCCCCCCCCCCCCCCCCCCCCCCCCCCCCCCCCCCCCCCCCCCCCCCCCCCCCCCCCCCCCCCCCCCCCCCCCCCCCCCCCCCCCCCCCCCCCCCCCCCCCCCCCCCCCCCCCCCCCCCCCCCCCCCCCCCCCCCCCCCCCCCCCCCCCCCCCCCCCCCCCCCCCCCCCCCCCCCCCCCCCCCCCCCCCCCCCCCCCCCCCCCCCCCCCCCCCCCCCCCCCCCCCCCCCCCCCCCCCCCCCCCCCCCCCCCCCCCCCCCCCCCCCCCCCCCCCCCCCCCCCCCCCCCCCCCCCCCCCCCCCCCCCCCCCCCCCCCCCCCCCCCCCCCCCCCCCCCCCCCCCCCCCCCCCCCCCCCCCCCCCCCCCCCCCCCCCCCCCCCCCCCCCCCCCCCCCCCCCCCCCCCCCCCCCCCCCCCCCCCCCCCCCCCCCCCCCCCCCCCCCCCCCCCCCCCCCCCCCCCCCCCCCCCCCCCCCCCCCCCCCCCCCCCCCCCCCCCCCCCCCCCCCCCCCCCCCCCCCCCCCCCCCCCCCCCCCCCCCCCCCCCCCCCCCCCCCCCCCCCCCCCCCCCCCCCCCCCCCCCCCCCCCCCCCCCCCCCCCCCCCCCCCCCCCCCCCCCCCCCCCCCCCCCCCCCCCCCCCCCCCCCCCCCCCCCCCCCCCCCCCCCCCCCCCCCCCCCCCCCCCCCCCCCCCCCCCCCCCCCCCCCCCCCCCCCCCCCCCCCCCCCCCCCCCCCCCCCCCCCCCCCCCCCCCCCCCCCCCCCCCCCCCCCCCCCCCCCCCCCCCCCCCCCCCCCCCCCCCCCCCCCCCCCCCCCCCCCCCCCCCCCCCCCCCCCCCCCCCCCCCCCCCCCCCCCCCCCCCCCCCCCCCCCCCCCCCCCCCCCCCCCCCCCCCCCCCCCCCCCCCCCCCCCCCCCCCCCCCCCCCCCCCCCCCCCCCCCCCCCCCCCCCCCCCCCCCCCCCCCCCCCCCCCCCCCCCCCCCCCCCCCCCCCCCCCCCCCCCCCCCCCCCCCCCCCCCCCCCCCCCCCCCCCCCCCCCCCCCCCCCCCCCCCCCCCCCCCCCCCCCCCCCCCCCCCCCCCCCCCCCCCCCCCCCCCCCCCCCCCCCCCCCCCCCCCCCCCCCCCCCCCCCCCCCCCCCCCCCCCCCCCCCCCCCCCCCCCCCCCCCCCCCCCCCCCCCCCCCCCCCCCCCCCCCCCCCCCCCCCCCCCCCCCCCCCCCCCCCCCCCCCCCCCCCCCCCCCCCCCCCCCCCCCCCCCCCCCCCCCCCCCCCCCCCCCCCCCCCCCCCCCCCCCCCCCCCCCCCCCCCCCCCCCCCCCCCCCCCCCCCCCCCCCCCCCCCCCCCCCCCCCCCCCCCCCCCCCCCCCCCCCCCCCCCCCCCCCCCCCCCCCCCCCCCCCCCCCCCCCCCCCCCCCCCCCCCCCCCCCCCCCCCCCCCCCCCCCCCCCCCCCCCCCCCCCCCCCCCCCCCCCCCCCCCCCCCCCCCCCCCCCCCCCCCCCCCCCCCCCCCCCCCCCCCCCCCCCCCCCCCCCCCCCCCCCCCCCCCCCCCCCCCCCCCCCCCCCCCCCCCCCCCCCCCCCCCCCCCCCCCCCCCCCCCCCCCCCCCCCCCCCCCCCCCCCCCCCCCCCCCCCCCCCCCCCCCCCCCCCCCCCCCCCCCCCCCCCCCCCCCCCCCCCCCCCCCCCCCCCCCCCCCCCCCCCCCCCCCCCCCCCCCCCCCCCCCCCCCCCCCCCCCCCCCCCCCCCCCCCCCCCCCCCCCCCCCCCCCCCCCCCCCCCCCCCCCCCCCCCCCCCCCCCCCCCCCCCCCCCCCCCCCCCCCCCCCCCCCCCCCCCCCCCCCCCCCCCCCCCCCCCCCCCCCCCCCCCCCCCCCCCCCCCCCCCCCCCCCCCCCCCCCCCCCCCCCCCCCCCCCCCCCCCCCCCCCCCCCCCCCCCCCCCCCCCCCCCCCCCCCCCCCCCCCCCCCCCCCCCCCCCCCCCCCCCCCCCCCCCCCCCCCCCCCCCCCCCCCCCCCCCCCCCCCCCCCCCCCCCCCCCCCCCCCCCCCCCCCCCCCCCCCCCCCCCCCCCCCCCCCCCCCCCCCCCCCCCCCCCCCCCCCCCCCCCCCCCCCCCCCCCCCCCCCCCCCCCCCCCCCCCCCCCCCCCCCCCCCCCCCCCCCCCCCCCCCCCCCCCCCCCCCCCCCCCCCCCCCCCCCCCCCCCCCCCCCCCCCCCCCCCCCCCCCCCCCCCCCCCCCCCCCCCCCCCCCCCCCCCCCCCCCCCCCCCCCCCCCCCCCCCCCCCCCCCCCCCCCCCCCCCCCCCCCCCCCCCCCCCCCCCCCCCCCCCCCCCCCCCCCCCCCCCCCCCCCCCCCCCCCCCCCCCCCCCCCCCCCCCCCCCCCCCCCCCCCCCCCCCCCCCCCCCCCCCCCCCCCCCCCCCCCCCCCCCCCCCCCCCCCCCCCCCCCCCCCCCCCCCCCCCCCCCCCCCCCCCCCCCCCCCCCCCCCCCCCCCCCCCCCCCCCCCCCCCCCCCCCCCCCCCCCCCCCCCCCCCCCCCCCCCCCCCCCCCCCCCCCCCCCCCCCCCCCCCCCCCCCCCCCCCCCCCCCCCCCCCCCCCCCCCCCCCCCCCCCCCCCCCCCCCCCCCCCCCCCCCCCCCCCCCCCCCCCCCCCCCCCCCCCCCCCCCCCCCCCCCCCCCCCCCCCCCCCCCCCCCCCCCCCCCCCCCCCCCCCCCCCCCCCCCCCCCCCCCCCCCCCCCCCCCCCCCCCCCCCCCCCCCCCCCCCCCCCCCCCCCCCCCCCCCCCCCCCCCCCCCCCCCCCCCCCCCCCCCCCCCCCCCCCCCCCCCCCCCCCCCCCCCCCCCCCCCCCCCCCCCCCCCCCCCCCCCCCCCCCCCCCCCCCCCCCCCCCCCCCCCCCCCCCCCCCCCCCCCCCCCCCCCCCCCCCCCCCCCCCCCCCCCCCCCCCCCCCCCCCCCCCCCCCCCCCCCCCCCCCCCCCCCCCCCCCCCCCCCCCCCCCCCCCCCCCCCCCCCCCCCCCCCCCCCCCCCCCCCCCCCCCCCCCCCCCCCCCCCCCCCCCCCCCCCCCCCCCCCCCCCCCCCCCCCCCCCCCCCCCCCCCCCCCCCCCCCCCCCCCCCCCCCCCCCCCCCCCCCCCCCCCCCCCCCCCCCCCCCCCCCCCCCCCCCCCCCCCCCCCCCCCCCCCCCCCCCCCCCCCCCCCCCCCCCCCCCCCCCCCCCCCCCCCCCCCCCCCCCCCCCCCCCCCCCCCCCCCCCCCCCCCCCCCCCCCCCCCCCCCCCCCCCCCCCCCCCCCCCCCCCCCCCCCCCCCCCCCCCCCCCCCCCCCCCCCCCCCCCCCCCCCCCCCCCCCCCCCCCCCCCCCCCCCCCCCCCCCCCCCCCCCCCCCCCCCCCCCCCCCCCCCCCCCCCCCCCCCCCCCCCCCCCCCCCCCCCCCCCCCCCCCCCCCCCCCCCCCCCCCCCCCCCCCCCCCCCCCCCCCCCCCCCCCCCCCCCCCCCCCCCCCCCCCCCCCCCCCCCCCCCCCCCCCCCCCCCCCCCCCCCCCCCCCCCCCCCCCCCCCCCCCCCCCCCCCCCCCCCCCCCCCCCCCCCCCCCCCCCCCCCCCCCCCCCCCCCCCCCCCCCCCCCCCCCCCCCCCCCCCCCCCCCCCCCCCCCCCCCCCCCCCCCCCCCCCCCCCCCCCCCCCCCCCCCCCCCCCCCCCCCCCCCCCCCCCCCCCCCCCCCCCCCCCCCCCCCCCCCCCCCCCCCCCCCCCCCCCCCCCCCCCCCCCCCCCCCCCCCCCCCCCCCCCCCCCCCCCCCCCCCCCCCCCCCCCCCCCCCCCCCCCCCCCCCCCCCCCCCCCCCCCCCCCCCCCCCCCCCCCCCCCCCCCCCCCCCCCCCCCCCCCCCCCCCCCCCCCCCCCCCCCCCCCCCCCCCCCCCCCCCCCCCCCCCCCCCCCCCCCCCCCCCCCCCCCCCCCCCCCCCCCCCCCCCCCCCCCCCCCCCCCCCCCCCCCCCCCCCCCCCCCCCCCCCCCCCCCCCCCCCCCCCCCCCCCCCCCCCCCCCCCCCCCCCCCCCCCCCCCCCCCCCCCCCCCCCCCCCCCCCCCCCCCCCCCCCCCCCCCCCCCCCCCCCCCCCCCCCCCCCCCCCCCCCCCCCCCCCCCCCCCCCCCCCCCCCCCCCCCCCCCCCCCCCCCCCCCCCCCCCCCCCCCCCCCCCCCCCCCCCCCCCCCCCCCCCCCCCCCCCCCCCCCCCCCCCCCCCCCCCCCCCCCCCCCCCCCCCCCCCCCCCCCCCCCCCCCCCCCCCCCCCCCCCCCCCCCCCCCCCCCCCCCCCCCCCCCCCCCCCCCCCCCCCCCCCCCCCCCCCCCCCCCCCCCCCCCCCCCCCCCCCCCCCCCCCCCCCCCCCCCCCCCCCCCCCCCCCCCCCCCCCCCCCCCCCCCCCCCCCCCCCCCCCCCCCCCCCCCCCCCCCCCCCCCCCCCCCCCCCCCCCCCCCCCCCCCCCCCCCCCCCCCCCCCCCCCCCCCCCCCCCCCCCCCCCCCCCCCCCCCCCCCCCCCCCCCCCCCCCCCCCCCCCCCCCCCCCCCCCCCCCCCCCCCCCCCCCCCCCCCCCCCCCCCCCCCCCCCCCCCCCCCCCCCCCCCCCCCCCCCCCCCCCCCCCCCCCCCCCCCCCCCCCCCCCCCCCCCCCCCCCCCCCCCCCCCCCCCCCCCCCCCCCCCCCCCCCCCCCCCCCCCCCCCCCCCCCCCCCCCCCCCCCCCCCCCCCCCCCCCCCCCCCCCCCCCCCCCCCCCCCCCCCCCCCCCCCCCCCCCCCCCCCCCCCCCCCCCCCCCCCCCCCCCCCCCCCCCCCCCCCCCCCCCCCCCCCCCCCCCCCCCCCCCCCCCCCCCCCCCCCCCCCCCCCCCCCCCCCCCCCCCCCCCCCCCCCCCCCCCCCCCCCCCCCCCCCCCCCCCCCCCCCCCCCCCCCCCCCCCCCCCCCCCCCCCCCCCCCCCCCCCCCCCCCCCCCCCCCCCCCCCCCCCCCCCCCCCCCCCCCCCCCCCCCCCCCCCCCCCCCCCCCCCCCCCCCCCCCCCCCCCCCCCCCCCCCCCCCCCCCCCCCCCCCCCCCCCCCCCCCCCCCCCCCCCCCCCCCCCCCCCCCCCCCCCCCCCCCCCCCCCCCCCCCCCCCCCCCCCCCCCCCCCCCCCCCCCCCCCCCCCCCCCCCCCCCCCCCCCCCCCCCCCCCCCCCCCCCCCCCCCCCCCCCCCCCCCCCCCCCCCCCCCCCCCCCCCCCCCCCCCCCCCCCCCCCCCCCCCCCCCCCCCCCCCCCCCCCCCCCCCCCCCCCCCCCCCCCCCCCCCCCCCCCCCCCCCCCCCCCCCCCCCCCCCCCCCCCCCCCCCCCCCCCCCCCCCCCCCCCCCCCCCCCCCCCCCCCCCCCCCCCCCCCCCCCCCCCCCCCCCCCCCCCCCCCCCCCCCCCCCCCCCCCCCCCCCCCCCCCCCCCCCCCCCCCCCCCCCCCCCCCCCCCCCCCCCCCCCCCCCCCCCCCCCCCCCCCCCCCCCCCCCCCCCCCCCCCCCCCCCCCCCCCCCCCCCCCCCCCCCCCCCCCCCCCCCCCCCCCCCCCCCCCCCCCCCCCCCCCCCCCCCCCCCCCCCCCCCCCCCCCCCCCCCCCCCCCCCCCCCCCCCCCCCCCCCCCCCCCCCCCCCCCCCCCCCCCCCCCCCCCCCCCCCCCCCCCCCCCCCCCCCCCCCCCCCCCCCCCCCCCCCCCCCCCCCCCCCCCCCCCCCCCCCCCCCCCCCCCCCCCCCCCCCCCCCCCCCCCCCCCCCCCCCCCCCCCCCCCCCCCCCCCCCCCCCCCCCCCCCCCCCCCCCCCCCCCCCCCCCCCCCCCCCCCCCCCCCCCCCCCCCCCCCCCCCCCCCCCCCCCCCCCCCCCCCCCCCCCCCCCCCCCCCCCCCCCCCCCCCCCCCCCCCCCCCCCCCCCCCCCCCCCCCCCCCCCCCCCCCCCCCCCCCCCCCCCCCCCCCCCCCCCCCCCCCCCCCCCCCCCCCCCCCCCCCCCCCCCCCCCCCCCCCCCCCCCCCCCCCCCCCCCCCCCCCCCCCCCCCCCCCCCCCCCCCCCCCCCCCCCCCCCCCCCCCCCCCCCCCCCCCCCCCCCCCCCCCCCCCCCCCCCCCCCCCCCCCCCCCCCCCCCCCCCCCCCCCCCCCCCCCCCCCCCCCCCCCCCCCCCCCCCCCCCCCCCCCCCCCCCCCCCCCCCCCCCCCCCCCCCCCCCCCCCCCCCCCCCCCCCCCCCCCCCCCCCCCCCCCCCCCCCCCCCCCCCCCCCCCCCCCCCCCCCCCCCCCCCCCCCCCCCCCCCCCCCCCCCCCCCCCCCCCCCCCCCCCCCCCCCCCCCCCCCCCCCCCCCCCCCCCCCCCCCCCCCCCCCCCCCCCCCCCCCCCCCCCCCCCCCCCCCCCCCCCCCCCCCCCCCCCCCCCCCCCCCCCCCCCCCCCCCCCCCCCCCCCCCCCCCCCCCCCCCCCCCCCCCCCCCCCCCCCCCCCCCCCCCCCCCCCCCCCCCCCCCCCCCCCCCCCCCCCCCCCCCCCCCCCCCCCCCCCCCCCCCCCCCCCCCCCCCCCCCCCCCCCCCCCCCCCCCCCCCCCCCCCCCCCCCCCCCCCCCCCCCCCCCCCCCCCCCCCCCCCCCCCCCCCCCCCCCCCCCCCCCCCCCCCCCCCCCCCCCCCCCCCCCCCCCCCCCCCCCCCCCCCCCCCCCCCCCCCCCCCCCCCCCCCCCCCCCCCCCCCCCCCCCCCCCCCCCCCCCCCCCCCCCCCCCCCCCCCCCCCCCCCCCCCCCCCCCCCCCCCCCCCCCCCCCCCCCCCCCCCCCCCCCCCCCCCCCCCCCCCCCCCCCCCCCCCCCCCCCCCCCCCCCCCCCCCCCCCCCCCCCCCCCCCCCCCCCCCCCCCCCCCCCCCCCCCCCCCCCCCCCCCCCCCCCCCCCCCCCCCCCCCCCCCCCCCCCCCCCCCCCCCCCCCCCCCCCCCCCCCCCCCCCCCCCCCCCCCCCCCCCCCCCCCCCCCCCCCCCCCCCCCCCCCCCCCCCCCCCCCCCCCCCCCCCCCCCCCCCCCCCCCCCCCCCCCCCCCCCCCCCCCCCCCCCCCCCCCCCCCCCCCCCCCCCCCCCCCCCCCCCCCCCCCCCCCCCCCCCCCCCCCCCCCCCCCCCCCCCCCCCCCCCCCCCCCCCCCCCCCCCCCCCCCCCCCCCCCCCCCCCCCCCCCCCCCCCCCCCCCCCCCCCCCCCCCCCCCCCCCCCCCCCCCCCCCCCCCCCCCCCCCCCCCCCCCCCCCCCCCCCCCCCCCCCCCCCCCCCCCCCCCCCCCCCCCCCCCCCCCCCCCCCCCCCCCCCCCCCCCCCCCCCCCCCCCCCCCCCCCCCCCCCCCCCCCCCCCCCCCCCCCCCCCCCCCCCCCCCCCCCCCCCCCCCCCCCCCCCCCCCCCCCCCCCCCCCCCCCCCCCCCCCCCCCCCCCCCCCCCCCCCCCCCCCCCCCCCCCCCCCCCCCCCCCCCCCCCCCCCCCCCCCCCCCCCCCCCCCCCCCCCCCCCCCCCCCCCCCCCCCCCCCCCCCCCCCCCCCCCCCCCCCCCCCCCCCCCCCCCCCCCCCCCCCCCCCCCCCCCCCCCCCCCCCCCCCCCCCCCCCCCCCCCCCCCCCCCCCCCCCCCCCCCCCCCCCCCCCCCCCCCCCCCCCCCCCCCCCCCCCCCCCCCCCCCCCCCCCCCCCCCCCCCCCCCCCCCCCCCCCCCCCCCCCCCCCCCCCCCCCCCCCCCCCCCCCCCCCCCCCCCCCCCCCCCCCCCCCCCCCCCCCCCCCCCCCCCCCCCCCCCCCCCCCCCCCCCCCCCCCCCCCCCCCCCCCCCCCCCCCCCCCCCCCCCCCCCCCCCCCCCCCCCCCCCCCCCCCCCCCCCCCCCCCCCCCCCCCCCCCCCCCCCCCCCCCCCCCCCCCCCCCCCCCCCCCCCCCCCCCCCCCCCCCCCCCCCCCCCCCCCCCCCCCCCCCCCCCCCCCCCCCCCCCCCCCCCCCCCCCCCCCCCCCCCCCCCCCCCCCCCCCCCCCCCCCCCCCCCCCCCCCCCCCCCCCCCCCCCCCCCCCCCCCCCCCCCCCCCCCCCCCCCCCCCCCCCCCCCCCCCCCCCCCCCCCCCCCCCCCCCCCCCCCCCCCCCCCCCCCCCCCCCCCCCCCCCCCCCCCCCCCCCCCCCCCCCCCCCCCCCCCCCCCCCCCCCCCCCCCCCCCCCCCCCCCCCCCCCCCCCCCCCCCCCCCCCCCCCCCCCCCCCCCCCCCCCCCCCCCCCCCCCCCCCCCCCCCCCCCCCCCCCCCCCCCCCCCCCCCCCCCCCCCCCCCCCCCCCCCCCCCCCCCCCCCCCCCCCCCCCCCCCCCCCCCCCCCCCCCCCCCCCCCCCCCCCCCCCCCCCCCCCCCCCCCCCCCCCCCCCCCCCCCCCCCCCCCCCCCCCCCCCCCCCCCCCCCCCCCCCCCCCCCCCCCCCCCCCCCCCCCCCCCCCCCCCCCCCCCCCCCCCCCCCCCCCCCCCCCCCCCCCCCCCCCCCCCCCCCCCCCCCCCCCCCCCCCCCCCCCCCCCCCCCCCCCCCCCCCCCCCCCCCCCCCCCCCCCCCCCCCCCCCCCCCCCCCCCCCCCCCCCCCCCCCCCCCCCCCCCCCCCCCCCCCCCCCCCCCCCCCCCCCCCCCCCCCCCCCCCCCCCCCCCCCCCCCCCCCCCCCCCCCCCCCCCCCCCCCCCCCCCCCCCCCCCCCCCCCCCCCCCCCCCCCCCCCCCCCCCCCCCCCCCCCCCCCCCCCCCCCCCCCCCCCCCCCCCCCCCCCCCCCCCCCCCCCCCCCCCCCCCCCCCCCCCCCCCCCCCCCCCCCCCCCCCCCCCCCCCCCCCCCCCCCCCCCCCCCCCCCCCCCCCCCCCCCCCCCCCCCCCCCCCCCCCCCCCCCCCCCCCCCCCCCCCCCCCCCCCCCCCCCCCCCCCCCCCCCCCCCCCCCCCCCCCCCCCCCCCCCCCCCCCCCCCCCCCCCCCCCCCCCCCCCCCCCCCCCCCCCCCCCCCCCCCCCCCCCCCCCCCCCCCCCCCCCCCCCCCCCCCCCCCCCCCCCCCCCCCCCCCCCCCCCCCCCCCCCCCCCCCCCCCCCCCCCCCCCCCCCCCCCCCCCCCCCCCCCCCCCCCCCCCCCCCCCCCCCCCCCCCCCCCCCCCCCCCCCCCCCCCCCCCCCCCCCCCCCCCCCCCCCCCCCCCCCCCCCCCCCCCCCCCCCCCCCCCCCCCCCCCCCCCCCCCCCCCCCCCCCCCCCCCCCCCCCCCCCCCCCCCCCCCCCCCCCCCCCCCCCCCCCCCCCCCCCCCCCCCCCCCCCCCCCCCCCCCCCCCCCCCCCCCCCCCCCCCCCCCCCCCCCCCCCCCCCCCCCCCCCCCCCCCCCCCCCCCCCCCCCCCCCCCCCCCCCCCCCCCCCCCCCCCCCCCCCCCCCCCCCCCCCCCCCCCCCCCCCCCCCCCCCCCCCCCCCCCCCCCCCCCCCCCCCCCCCCCCCCCCCCCCCCCCCCCCCCCCCCCCCCCCCCCCCCCCCCCCCCCCCCCCCCCCCCCCCCCCCCCCCCCCCCCCCCCCCCCCCCCCCCCCCCCCCCCCCCCCCCCCCCCCCCCCCCCCCCCCCCCCCCCCCCCCCCCCCCCCCCCCCCCCCCCCCCCCCCCCCCCCCCCCCCCCCCCCCCCCCCCCCCCCCCCCCCCCCCCCCCCCCCCCCCCCCCCCCCCCCCCCCCCCCCCCCCCCCCCCCCCCCCCCCCCCCCCCCCCCCCCCCCCCCCCCCCCCCCCCCCCCCCCCCCCCCCCCCCCCCCCCCCCCCCCCCCCCCCCCCCCCCCCCCCCCCCCCCCCCCCCCCCCCCCCCCCCCCCCCCCCCCCCCCCCCCCCCCCCCCCCCCCCCCCCCCCCCCCCCCCCCCCCCCCCCCCCCCCCCCCCCCCCCCCCCCCCCCCCCCCCCCCCCCCCCCCCCCCCCCCCCCCCCCCCCCCCCCCCCCCCCCCCCCCCCCCCCCCCCCCCCCCCCCCCCCCCCCCCCCCCCCCCCCCCCCCCCCCCCCCCCCCCCCCCCCCCCCCCCCCCCCCCCCCCCCCCCCCCCCCCCCCCCCCCCCCCCCCCCCCCCCCCCCCCCCCCCCCCCCCCCCCCCCCCCCCCCCCCCCCCCCCCCCCCCCCCCCCCCCCCCCCCCCCCCCCCCCCCCCCCCCCCCCCCCCCCCCCCCCCCCCCCCCCCCCCCCCCCCCCCCCCCCCCCCCCCCCCCCCCCCCCCCCCCCCCCCCCCCCCCCCCCCCCCCCCCCCCCCCCCCCCCCCCCCCCCCCCCCCCCCCCCCCCCCCCCCCCCCCCCCCCCCCCCCCCCCCCCCCCCCCCCCCCCCCCCCCCCCCCCCCCCCCCCCCCCCCCCCCCCCCCCCCCCCCCCCCCCCCCCCCCCCCCCCCCCCCCCCCCCCCCCCCCCCCCCCCCCCCCCCCCCCCCCCCCCCCCCCCCCCCCCCCCCCCCCCCCCCCCCCCCCCCCCCCCCCCCCCCCCCCCCCCCCCCCCCCCCCCCCCCCCCCCCCCCCCCCCCCCCCCCCCCCCCCCCCCCCCCCCCCCCCCCCCCCCCCCCCCCCCCCCCCCCCCCCCCCCCCCCCCCCCCCCCCCCCCCCCCCCCCCCCCCCCCCCCCCCCCCCCCCCCCCCCCCCCCCCCCCCCCCCCCCCCCCCCCCCCCCCCCCCCCCCCCCCCCCCCCCCCCCCCCCCCCCCCCCCCCCCCCCCCCCCCCCCCCCCCCCCCCCCCCCCCCCCCCCCCCCCCCCCCCCCCCCCCCCCCCCCCCCCCCCCCCCCCCCCCCCCCCCCCCCCCCCCCCCCCCCCCCCCCCCCCCCCCCCCCCCCCCCCCCCCCCCCCCCCCCCCCCCCCCCCCCCCCCCCCCCCCCCCCCCCCCCCCCCCCCCCCCCCCCCCCCCCCCCCCCCCCCCCCCCCCCCCCCCCCCCCCCCCCCCCCCCCCCCCCCCCCCCCCCCCCCCCCCCCCCCCCCCCCCCCCCCCCCCCCCCCCCCCCCCCCCCCCCCCCCCCCCCCCCCCCCCCCCCCCCCCCCCCCCCCCCCCCCCCCCCCCCCCCCCCCCCCCCCCCCCCCCCCCCCCCCCCCCCCCCCCCCCCCCCCCCCCCCCCCCCCCCCCCCCCCCCCCCCCCCCCCCCCCCCCCCCCCCCCCCCCCCCCCCCCCCCCCCCCCCCCCCCCCCCCCCCCCCCCCCCCCCCCCCCCCCCCCCCCCCCCCCCCCCCCCCCCCCCCCCCCCCCCCCCCCCCCCCCCCCCCCCCCCCCCCCCCCCCCCCCCCCCCCCCCCCCCCCCCCCCCCCCCCCCCCCCCCCCCCCCCCCCCCCCCCCCCCCCCCCCCCCCCCCCCCCCCCCCCCCCCCCCCCCCCCCCCCCCCCCCCCCCCCCCCCCCCCCCCCCCCCCCCCCCCCCCCCCCCCCCCCCCCCCCCCCCCCCCCCCCCCCCCCCCCCCCCTATATATATATTAGTAGGTATAGATTAATTGAAATTTTAGCTTTGTGCTAAGTGAAAAAAGTTTAATTTAATCAAGTTAAAAATATTTCATGATGAATCTAATGAAACTAATTTGATGTTGTAGATGTTGGTATATTTTTCTATAGATTTCATCAAACTTAAGGACTTTTAATATGGGACAAAACTAGAAATTTAATTAATTTGGCATCGTCTGAGTAGGCATCAAATTTGTTTTGGTTAAACAGATCTAGCAAATTCACGTTTTCATCTTAATTACCCACATTTTCATCATGTACAGCTTGGTCCGAAGGCTGAGGATGTTAGCAAGCCACTGTAGGAGATATGCCCTAGAGGCAATAATAAATGTTTTTATTTATCTCCATGCTCATAATTATGTTTATGTTCCATGCTATAACTGCTGTGGTTCCCGAGCCCGTATATCCATAAAGGCTCTGGGGAAAACCCATGTGCACGTGTGGAATAATAAACGGTAAAATGTATTCCTAGTCATGCCTCTAAGACTAGCTCAAGTGTTGCATGATGATTATGTTTTCCCAATCATGGGCATGTCTATGCCAGCAGCTTTGAGGGCACAATGTTAGAAGAACATTTGTGTTGAATCGACCCGAATTGATGTTATGCTATGAGATACATTCGTCACAAGTTAATGGTTAATAACACAGAGATGGTTAACGTTTGCATTATTCCTCAGACCATGAGAGTATCGAGTTTCTTCATGCTTGATTCATGAACTTTGGGGTTTGTTAAACGTCATCCGTAAATGGATGGCTATTACGGCGGCTTACGGGTTCATGGGAAAGTATGTCAAGTAACTTGATAGCTCAAGATTGGGATTAGCTCCTCCGACGATGGAGAGATATCTCTGGGCCCTCTCGGTGTTACGGTATCCATCATCGTCTGGCCAGACACTTTGTAATTTGATCACGGGGATGCCGGAACACGGAACGAGAAAAGAGAACAATACCGGTAACGAGGTAACTGGCATAGTGGACAAGGAGTTAATCCACAGGGATGCCAACATGTCTCACCTCGGGTATTTGTAACATATCGCGAAGCAACAGGAATAGCACACGGCAACTGGAGGTTCGCTCGAATATTCATTCGTGTGGGTATAGGGGTCAATATGGGTGTCCACGGCTCCGATGTTGATCATTGCTCGGAAGGGGTTCCGGGTCATGTCTATACTTCACCGAACCTATAGGGTCACACGCTTAAGGGTCATCTATCTGCTGAATACTAGACAGGGAGTCTGAGAGAAAATCACCGAAAAAGTTTCGGACACCGAAAAGTTTCGGACACCGAAAAGTTTCGGACAGCGGAAAAGTTCCGCAAAGAGGTCACCGGATGAGTTCCGGTGATACTGAAAAGTTGTTTCAGAGGATACCATAAAGTCAAATTGGTTTCGGCACATGCCTGATAATTCTTGGAGGGTGCCAGAATCATTCTGGAAACTTCTGGGAATTTTCTGGAAGAAAAACCGGAAATGTTCCGGAGCTGCCGGAACCACTTTAGATGCTTTTCGCAGATGAAAATCACTAATCCGGAATTGTTTCGGATAGCATTGAAAATTATTTTAGTGGGTATTGGAAATGTTCTAAGCCCACATAAATATTTTCAGTTCGAACGGACGCTGAAAAATGTCGTCGTGAATAGTGAAAGTGCTTTATGGATTGCTTTATGGAAAGCCATTATTTTGGGCTTTTGCTCCAAAATATCTTGGAGATGACATGGATGGATGTGCCTGAAATTTCAGCCCCTCCACCCCTCCTTCTCCTATAAATAGAGGTGGAGGGGGCAGCCCAAAACTCATCCATTCTCACATACAAGTGCCATGCAACCCCCCCCCCCCCCCCCCCCCCCCCCCCCCCCCCCCCCCCCCCCCCCCCCCCCCCCCCCCCCCCCCCCCCCCCCCCCCCCCCCCCCCCCCCCCCCCCCCCCCCCCCCCCCCCCCCCCCCCCCCCCCCCCCCCCCCCCCCCCCCCCCCCCCCCCCCCCCCCCCCCCCCCCCCCCCCCCCCCCCCCCCCCCCCCCCCCCCCCCCCCCCCCCCCCCCCCCCCCCCCCCCCCCCCCCCCCCCCCCCCCCCCCCCCCCCCCCCCCCCCCCCCCCCCCCCCCCCCCCCCCCCCCCCCCCCCCCCCCCCCCCCCCCCCCCCCCCCCCCCCCCCCCCCCCCCCCCCCCCCCCCCCCCCCCCCCCCCCCCCCCCCCCCCCCCCCCCCCCCCCCCCCCCCCCCCCCCCCCCCCCCCCCCCCCCCCCCCCCCCCCCCCCCCCCCCCCCCCCCCCCCCCCCCCCCCCCCCCCCCCCCCCCCCCCCCCCCCCCCCCCCCCCCCCCCCCCCCCCCCCCCCCCCCCCCCCCCCCCCCCCCCCCCCCCCCCCCCCCCCCCCCCCCCCCCCCCCCCCCCCCCCCCCCCCCCCCCCCCCCCCCCCCCCCCCCCCCCCCCCCCCCCCCCCCCCCCCCCCCCCCCCCCCCCCCCCCCCCCCCCCCCCCCCCCCCCCCCCCCCCCCCCCCCCCCCCCCCCCCCCCCCCCCCCCCCCCCCCCCCCCCCCCCCCCCCCCCCCCCCCCCCCCCCCCCCCCCCCCCCCCCCCCCCCCCCCCCCCCCCCCCCCCCCCCCCCCCCCCCCCCCCCCCCCCCCCCCCCCCCCCCCCCCCCCCCCCCCCCCCCCCCCCCCCCCCCCCCCCCCCCCCCCCCCCCCCCCCCCCCCCCCCCCCCCCCCCCCCCCCCCCCCCCCCCCCCCCCCCCCCCCCCCCCCCCCCCCCCCCCCCCCCCCCCCCCCCCCCCCCCCCCCCCCCCCCCCCCCCCCCCCCCCCCCCCCCCCCCCCCCCCCCCCCCCCCCCCCCCCCCCCCCCCCCCCCCCCCCCCCCCCCCCCCCCCCCCCCCCCCCCCCCCCCCCCCCCCCCCCCCCCCCCCCCCCCCCCCCCCCCCCCCCCCCCCCCCCCCCCCCCCCCCCCCCCCCCCCCCCCCCCCCCCCCCCCCCCCCCCCCCCCCCCCCCCCCCCCCCCCCCCCCCCCCCCCCCCCCCCCCCCCCCCCCCCCCCCCCCCCCCCCCCCCCCCCCCCCCCCCCCCCCCCCCCCCCCCCCCCCCCCCCCCCCCCCCCCCCCCCCCCCCCCCCCCCCCCCCCCCCCCCCCCCCCCCCCCCCCCCCCCCCCCCCCCCCCCCCCCCCCCCCCCCCCCCCCCCCCCCCCCCCCCCCCCCCCCCCCCCCCCCCCCCCCCCCCCCCCCCCCCCCCCCCCCCCCCCCCCCCCCCCCCCCCCCCCCCCCCCCCCCCCCCCCCCCCCCCCCCCCCCCCCCCCCCCCCCCCCCCCCCCCCCCCCCCCCCCCCCCCCCCCCCCCCCCCCCCCCCCCCCCCCCCCCCCCCCCCCCCCCCCCCCCCCCCCCCCCCCCCCCCCCCCCCCCCCCCCCCCCCCCCCCCCCCCCCCCCCCCCCCCCCCCCCCCCCCCCCCCCCCCCCCCCCCCCCCCCCCCCCCCCCCCCCCCCCCCCCCCCCCCCCCCCCCCCCCCCCCCCCCCCCCCCCCCCCCCCCCCCCCCCCCCCCCCCCCCCCCCCCCCCCCCCCCCCCCCCCCCCCCCCCCCCCCCCCCCCCCCCCCCCCCCCCCCCCCCCCCCCCCCCCCCCCCCCCCCCCCCCCCCCCCCCCCCCCCCCCCCCCCCCCCCCCCCCCCCCCCCCCCCCCCCCCCCCCCCCCCCCCCCCCCCCCCCCCCCCCCCCCCCCCCCCCCCCCCCCCCCCCCCCCCCCCCCCCCCCCCCCCCCCCCCCCCCCCCCCCCCCCCCCCCCCCCCCCCCCCCCCCCCCCCCCCCCCCCCCCCCCCCCCCCCCCCCCCCCCCCCCCCCCCCCCCCCCCCCCCCCCCCCCCCCCCCCCCCCCCCCCCCCCCCCCCCCCCCCCCCCCCCCCCCCCCCCCCCCCCCCCCCCCCCCCCCCCCCCCCCCCCCCCCCCCCCCCCCCCCCCCCCCCCCCCCCCCCCCCCCCCCCCCCCCCCCCCCCCCCCCCCCCCCCCCCCCCCCCCCCCCCCCCCCCCCCCCCCCCCCCCCCCCCCCCCCCCCCCCCCCCCCCCCCCCCCCCCCCCCCCCCCCCCCCCCCCCCCCCCCCCCCCCCCCCCCCCCCCCCCCCCCCCCCCCCCCCCCCCCCCCCCCCCCCCCCCCCCCCCCCCCCCCCCCCCCCCCCCCCCCCCCCCCCCCCCCCCCCCCCCCCCCCCCCCCCCCCCCCCCCCCCCCCCCCCCCCCCCCCCCCCCCCCCCCCCCCCCCCCCCCCCCCCCCCCCCCCCCCCCCCCCCCCCCCCCCCCCCCCCCCCCCCCCCCCCCCCCCCCCCCCCCCCCCCCCCCCCCCCCCCCCCCCCCCCCCCCCCCCCCCCCCCCCCCCCCCCCCCCCCCCCCCCCCCCCCCCCCCCCCCCCCCCCCCCCCCCCCCCCCCCCCCCCCCCCCCCCCCCCCCCCCCCCCCCCCCCCCCCCCCCCCCCCCCCCCCCCCCCCCCCCCCCCCCCCCCCCCCCCCCCCCCCCCCCCCCCCCCCCCCCCCCCCCCCCCCCCCCCCCCCCCCCCCCCCCCCCCCCCCCCCCCCCCCCCCCCCCCCCCCCCCCCCCCCCCCCCCCCCCCCCCCCCCCCCCCCCCCCCCCCCCCCCCCCCCCCCCCCCCCCCCCCCCCCCCCCCCCCCCCCCCCCCCCCCCCCCCCCCCCCCCCCCCCCCCCCCCCCCCCCCCCCCCCCCCCCCCCCCCCCCCCCCCCCCCCCCCCCCCCCCCCCCCCCCCCCCCCCCCCCCCCCCCCCCCCCCCCCCCCCCCCCCCCCCCCCCCCCCCCCCCCCCCCCCCCCCCCCCCCCCCCCCCCCCCCCCCCCCCCCCCCCCCCCCCCCCCCCCCCCCCCCCCCCCCCCCCCCCCCCCCCCCCCCCCCCCCCCCCCCCCCCCCCCCCCCCCCCCCCCCCCCCCCCCCCCCCCCCCCCCCCCCCCCCCCCCCCCCCCCCCCCCCCCCCCCCCCCCCCCCCCCCCCCCCCCCCCCCCCCCCCCCCCCCCCCCCCCCCCCCCCCCCCCCCCCCCCCCCCCCCCCCCCCCCCCCCCCCCCCCCCCCCCCCCCCCCCCCCCCCCCCCCCCCCCCCCCCCCCCCCCCCCCCCCCCCCCCCCCCCCCCCCCCCCCCCCCCCCCCCCCCCCCCCCCCCCCCCCCCCCCCCCCCCCCCCCCCCCCCCCCCCCCCCCCCCCCCCCCCCCCCCCCCCCCCCCCCCCCCCCCCCCCCCCCCCCCCCCCCCCCCCCCCCCCCCCCCCCCCCCCCCCCCCCCCCCCCCCCCCCCCCCCCCCCCCCCCCCCCCCCCCCCCCCCCCCCCCCCCCCCCCCCCCCCCCCCCCCCCCCCCCCCCCCCCCCCCCCCCCCCCCCCCCCCCCCCCCCCCCCCCCCCCCCCCCCCCCCCCCCCCCCCCCCCCCCCCCCCCCCCCCCCCCCCCCCCCCCCCCCCCCCCCCCCCCCCCCCCCCCCCCCCCCCCCCCCCCCCCCCCCCCCCCCCCCCCCCCCCCCCCCCCCCCCCCCCCCCCCCCCCCCCCCCCCCCCCCCCCCCCCCCCCCCCCCCCCCCCCCCCCCCCCCCCCCCCCCCCCCCCCCCCCCCCCCCCCCCCCCCCCCCCCCCCCCCCCCCCCCCCCCCCCCCCCCCCCCCCCCCCCCCCCCCCCCCCCCCCCCCCCCCCCCCCCCCCCCCCCCCCCCCCCCCCCCCCCCCCCCCCCCCCCCCCCCCCCCCCCCCCCCCCCCCCCCCCCCCCCCCCCCCCCCCCCCCCCCCCCCCCCCCCCCCCCCCCCCCCCCCCCCCCCCCCCCCCCCCCCCCCCCCCCCCCCCCCCCCCCCCCCCCCCCCCCCCCCCCCCCCCCCCCCCCCCCCCCCCCCCCCCCCCCCCCCCCCCCCCCCCCCCCCCCCCCCCCCCCCCCCCCCCCCCCCCCCCCCCCCCCCCCCCCCCCCCCCCCCCCCCCCCCCCCCCCCCCCCCCCCCCCCCCCCCCCCCCCCCCCCCCCCCCCCCCCCCCCCCCCCCCCCCCCCCCCCCCCCCCCCCCCCCCCCCCCCCCCCCCCCCCCCCCCCCCCCCCCCCCCCCCCCCCCCCCCCCCCCCCCCCCCCCCCCCCCCCCCCCCCCCCCCCCCCCCCCCCCCCCCCCCCCCCCCCCCCCCCCCCCCCCCCCCCCCCCCCCCCCCCCCCCCCCCCCCCCCCCCCCCCCCCCCCCCCCCCCCCCCCCCCCCCCCCCCCCCCCCCCCCCCCCCCCCCCCCCCCCCCCCCCCCCCCCCCCCCCCCCCCCCCCCCCCCCCCCCCCCCCCCCCCCCCCCCCCCCCCCCCCCCCCCCCCCCCCCCCCCCCCCCCCCCCCCCCCCCCCCCCCCCCCCCCCCCCCCCCCCCCCCCCCCCCCCCCCCCCCCCCCCCCCCCCCCCCCCCCCCCCCCCCCCCCCCCCCCCCCCCCCCCCCCCCCCCCCCCCCCCCCCCCCCCCCCCCCCCCCCCCCCCCCCCCCCCCCCCCCCCCCCCCCCCCCCCCCCCCCCCCCCCCCCCCCCCCCCCCCCCCCCCCCCCCCCCCCCCCCCCCCCCCCCCCCCCCCCCCCCCCCCCCCCCCCCCCCCCCCCCCCCCCCCCCCCCCCCCCCCCCCCCCCCCCCCCCCCCCCCCCCCCCCCCCCCCCCCCCCCCCCCCCCCCCCCCCCCCCCCCCCCCCCCCCCCCCCCCCCCCCCCCCCCCCCCCCCCCCCCCCCCCCCCCCCCCCCCCCCCCCCCCCCCCCCCCCCCCCCCCCCCCCCCCCCCCCCCCCCCCCCCCCCCCCCCCCCCCCCCCCCCCCCCCCCCCCCCCCCCCCCCCCCCCCCCCCCCCCCCCCCCCCCCCCCCCCCCCCCCCCCCCCCCCCCCCCCCCCCCCCCCCCCCCCCCCCCCCCCCCCCCCCCCCCCCCCCCCCCCCCCCCCCCCCCCCCCCCCCCCCCCCCCCCCCCCCCCCCCCCCCCCCCCCCCCCCCCCCCCCCCCCCCCCCCCCCCCCCCCCCCCCCCCCCCCCCCCCCCCCCCCCCCCCCCCCCCCCCCCCCCCCCCCCCCCCCCCCCCACTTTTGGTTCAAGTCTCAAAAGGTTAAGAAACCAAAGCGAGTTCTTCCCCCAATGTCACCTCAGAAGTCTGTAGGTCAATCACCTCAGCAGTCTCTCGTCGGTGAAGCATTGGATAAATTGAGAGTTTGTATAGTAGGACAATCTAAAGATACTGTAAGTAATCTTCATTAATTTTTTTGTACGCTATATTTTTAGGTTATTTTTCTGTTTTGCTTGCCGTTTGGTTACATCCTACGTAAAATGTCTATTAGTTTAAAGTAGGTGCAAAATTAATTGCGTGAATCTCTAGTCTTTGTTGAGTTGCATCTATGCAAGTATGCATCCTTGCTGAAGTAGTATGCATCATGATTGCTTCAGTAAATTTGTGTCAAGGGATACTTAGGCTCATTTTGTTGTCACTGAATATGCTATGTATGCTGTGCCTAATTTATAATCTTTTGTGGAAAAGTAGCCTCCAAAATAGGCAGAGGCTGGTTAGCCAAAAGATTAAATGGGCATAAGTAACAGAGCCTTACTATATTGTACCAGAGAATCAGTTTATTCATACACTGCATGGTTTGTCTATGAAAAAACTGAAAACGTGGAAAGTACTACCTCTGATCCAAAATGTAAGTCCTTTAAGCATTTTTACCGATCAAACATTTCTAGATTTTACTATCTAGAGGAGAAGAACTACTAGCATCCAAAACATCAGATTAGTTTTACTAGATTTATCATGAAATATACTTTTATAGTTCATGATTTTTTTTATTTGAGGCACAAATCTGCACAGAAATTGATCTTCAATGTATCATTGAAAAACGTGTCAGTGTCCTAAAAGGCTTACATTTTGGATTGGAGGGAGTACTCAGTACTCAACTGACCTCTGGTATTTTGAAGTAGTTTTCTGATAGTTTTTGAGCTGTTAGTTCGCTTGAATGCACTAATGTCTTGAAAGACACAGAGAGCTGTGTGTCAATTGTTTCTTTATGTTTCTCAACAATTTCTCCAATTTACATTATATTCGATATTCGTCGGAATATGGAGAGTTAGCTTGTTAGACCATGTCTAATCCTGCATCGGTTCAAAGAGAAAAAAGGCAAGGCTTTGAATCTATGAGCCTTTTCCTCCAATGTATAATAAAGGGAAGGAATAAATTGATGCCTGCTTTGTTCTTCCTTGGATTTGCTGCAAGAGAAAAAAGGCAAGGCTTTGAATCTATGAGCCTTTTCCTCCAATGTATAATAAAGAGAAGGAATAAATTGATGCCTGCTTTGTTCTTCCTTGGATTTGCTGCAACTTCAAGCATCAGTCCCTTTGAATCGCTTTCTGCAGTGTATCAATCTAGCTCTATACTTCCTCCAAATCACTTTTCTGCAACACTGGTCTTAGAATGTAACATGAGCAAAAGGAGCAAGGTGTTGAATTCATGTAAAATCATTTCTTGTCAGATTCTAGGGTCGGATTGCCTCATGTGATCTGTCTCCTTTATTTCATATCAGATGGATACTATAGGTCGTATATCTAGTTGCATGTGACACCCAGTTTTTTTTCTCTTTTTTTTATTTGTTGTAATTAGGTAATTTATTGCTTGTTTCAAATGCTCTTTACAAGTTTTATATTTAATTAACGAGCTGAACTCTTGTAGGATGAGTGGAAGCAGAAGCTTAAACTTGCTGGTGCCCACTTCAGTCCCAGGGTTACCAAAGGTTTTTCTTTGCATATATGAACTTCTTTTACAATTGGATTTGTATAACATTGGAACCTAGATTTCCTTGTGCAACATATATGGATAACTGAGGTAATTGTTTTATGGAGTAGGGATAAAGGGAAGAGGCTATCTTATGGCTATTCTTATGTCAATATGGATTGGTGCCTCGTTGGCTATACCACCCTTAGATCCAACTATCCAACATCACTTCATGTTTTGAGATTCTTATATTTTCACCATCTTCACTGTAGCACACCCTCATGTCACACCATAATAAAGACACTTCTGTAGTGAGGCCTTGGTTTGACTACCACTTAATTGATAGTTCATATTCAGTCCCTAGCATGCACAGATTAGTTTATCACAGAGTGCAATGCCGCATTGTGCAGAGAAATAAAATATGCGTCCCTCAGCATGAGCCCATGGTCTGGGTTCGACTACCATTTAATCTTCAGTTTATTTTCAATATCTGGTAGTGCATAATACGAGCTGAGTACAGATTGGTTCATCACGGAGGGTACAATGCTGTATTTTGTAGACATAAAATATGCGAACCTCAAAGTACGATGTTATTGCACTATGCTTATGTTTACCTGCATTGCAGATATTAATTGTGTAGTTTCATGTGGCGGGCTTGATAACGAGAGTGCTGAAGTCAGGAAAGCTAGGTCTCACATTTTACCCTATCCATTGTTTTTCAATCATAATTTGGCATGTTCTTTTTGCTCTAATGCTGAGGTTGGAATATCATGTTATATATATGAATTTGTTTGCAGGAGGCAGAAGATACCAATCGTCAGAGAAGATTACCTTGGAGAATGCATTAGAAAAAACAGGGTGCTTCCATTTGATTTATACAAAGTAGCGACTACCTTGGAGGAGTCATCAAAAGGTAGCAC
>JAAAWM010009348.1:0-22228 GCA_036873465.1 Thinopyrum obtusiflorum | reverse complement strand
CAAATGTTTCCTTCAGGTCTTCCAGCAAGGTACCGCGCTTCTCTGTCTTCACCGCAATGTCGTCTACGTAGACGTGGGCATTTCTGCCGAGTTGTTTCAAGAGACATTTCTGCATGCAACGCTGAAAAGTGGCACCGGCATTTCTCAAGCCGAATGTCATTGTCAGGTAGCAGAAAGCTCCAAAGGGTGTGATGAAGGCAGTCTTCAGGCGGTCAGCCGGGTCCAACTTGATCTGATGATACCCTGAGTATGCATCCAAAAAACTTAACAGCTCGCATCCGGCTGTGGAGTCTATCACTTGGTCAATCCGTGGCAAAGCAAACGGATCCTTTGGGCAGGCCTTGTTCAAACTTGTGTAGTCTATACACATGCGCCACTTGTTATTCTTCCGGCCAACGCTTGCGACTTGATGGCGGTGCGGGGTTGATAAAAAATCGTGTAGGGCGCCAAGGCAATGGCCCATTTGGCCACCCGGCCGGATGCATCCCGGCTGCCTATGATCTCGGCGAGCGGGGCAGTGCACACGACCGTGATGGGGTGCTCTTGGAAGTAGGGCTTCAATTTCTTGGCAGCGAAGTACACCCCATAGCACATCTTCTGGTAGTGCGGGTAGTTTTGCTTTGAGCTGGACAGTACTTCGCTGAGATAGTAGACCGGCCTCTGGACCAGCTGGGCTCGGCCTTCCTCCGGGCGCTGGACCACAACAACAGTGCTGACGACTTGGCTTGTCGCGGCGATGTAGAGGAGCATGGGCTCCTTCTCAGTCGGCGCAGCCAGGACAGGCGGAGTGGTCAACATTTTCTTCAACTCATGGAAGGCTTGGTCGGCTTGTTCATTCCACTCAAAGTGAGTGGACTTCTTCATGAGTCGGTACAGAGGGAGAGCCTTCTCTCCTAGTCGGCTGATAAAACGGTTCAGGGAGGCTAAGCAGCCAGGGGGGGGGGGGGGGGGGGGGGGGGGGGGGGGGGGGGGGGGGGGGGGGGGGGGGGGGGGGGGGGGGGGGGGGGGGGGGGGGGGGGGGGGGGGGGGGGGGGGGGGGGGGGGGGGGGGGGGGGGGGGGGGGGGGGGGGGGGGGGGGGGGGGGGGGGGGGGGGGGGGGGGGGGGGGGGGGGGGGGGGGGGGGGGGGGGGGGGGGGGGGGGGGGGGGGGGGGGGGGGGGGGGGGGGGGGGGGGGGGGGGGGGGGGGGGGGGGGGGGGGGGGGGGGGGGGGGGGGGGGGGGGGGGGGGGGGGGGGGGGGGGGGGGGGGGGGGGGGGGGGGGGGGGGGGGGGGGGGGGGGGGGGGGGGGGGGGGGGGGGGGGGGGGGGGGGGGGGGGGGGGGGGGGGGGGGGGGGGGGGGGGGGGGGGGGGGGGGGGGGGGGGGGGGGGGGGGGGGGGGGGGGGGGGGGGGGGGGGGGGGGGGGGGGGGGGGGGGGGGGGGGGGGGGGGGGGGGGGGGGGGGGGGGGGGGGGGGGGGGGGGGGGGGGGGGGGGGGGGGGGGGGGGGGGGGGGGGGGGGGGGGGGGGGGGGGGGGGGGGGGGGGGGGGGGGGGGGGGGGGGGGGGGGGGGGGGGGGGGGGGGGGGGGGGGGGGGGGGGGGGGGGGGGGGGGGGGGGGGGGGGGGGGGGGGGGGGGGGGGGGGGGGGGGGGGGGGGGGGGGGGGGGGGATGAGCCAATCTTCCGGCTTCACCGAGCCGTTGTACTTGGGCGTGTCTCTGGGAGCGAGAACCCTTTGGGGAAGGGCTCGTCACGGATGCGGGGGCCAAAGCATGGTGGGCCGACATCGTCTTCTTCTTCTAACGCCAAGGATCGGGCCAGGCGGTCGATCCTGTGGCGGGCGTCATTCTCGCCGACTCCTTCTCGGCGGCCGAGTCGGTCGCCAAGAGTCGGATGGGCGACAGGCGGTGGAGTGAGGCGTCTTTCTCTTCGAGGTGGGGGAGGAGGCAGGTTTCCCTGGTGCTCTATAGCTCGAGGGCGGCCATCCGCGTCGCGCTCGATAGTAATGCGAGTCCGGCTGCGGCTGGAAGCCGGCTCCTTGTCTTTCTTCTGGTACGCACCGCTCGCAGTCGGCGAGCGGGACGTCGCAGCGTGCTCCCGGCGCGGGGGATGGCTATCAGCTCGGGCGCCGGCTTCATGCTGTTGCTTGTCGTCGACTTGACTCGTGAAGACGACGTAGGCGTCGTGTGCTTCGGGGAACTCGTCTTGGATGGCGCCGACTGCCGGCCGGGCCGCCGGCTGCTGGGGAGCTGGAGGCGGCGGGCCGGGAGGCGGAGGCGGCACCATCCCTTCGCCCTTGGTGATGCGGGTGAGCCAGTGGCATTTCCGGGTTGTATGGTTGGACGGCTTCGCGCCGCTGTGGAACTTGCAGGGAGCATCGAGTGCTTGTTCGTAGGAGAAGGACGGCTGCCAGGGCGGCCGGCCTCCCTTCTTCTTGGGAGCGGGCCGCTCCTCGGGCTGCTCGTCTTCAACTGTGGCCACCTGCCGACTGGAGGAAGTCGGCATGGGGCCCTTGCGCTTGTGGTCGTTCTGGTAGGGGCGACGGTTAGGGTCGCCAGCCGGCGTCTTGGGAGCCGGAGCAACTACCTTCCCCGAGGCGTCCACTCGGAGTTCGGTCTTCATGGAGGAGTCGGCAGTGGCATACTTGTCGGCGGTGATCAGTAACTCATCGAGGGTAGCCGGCTCGTCGCAGAGGAGTCAGTGCTTGAGGAGGGTGCCCTCTCGGCACCCGGCGGTGAAGTACTCGATGGCCTGGACCTCGTGCACTCCCTCGCAGGAGTTGCGGAGCTCGGCCCATCGCGTGAGGTAGTCACGGGTTGACTCGTTGGGCCCTTGGACGCAGAGGGAGAGCTGGCGAGGCTTGGGAGGTCGCTTGTAGGTGCTGGTGAAGTTGCGGACGAAAACTTCGGTGAAGTCCAGCCAGCTGTTGATGCTGTAGGGCTTGAGGCTGTTGAGCCATGTGCGTGCAGTGCCTTGCAGCATCAAGGGGACATACTTCACAGCGACGCGCCGATTGCCGTTGGCGATGCTGACGGCTGTGGAGTAGTCGAGGGGGGGGGGGGGGGGGGGGGGGGGGGGGGGGGGGGGGGGGGGGGGGGGGGGGGGGGGGGGGGGGGGGGGGGGGGGGGGGGGGGGGGGGGGGGGGGGGGGGGGGGGGGGGGGGGGGGGGGGGGGGGGGGGGGGGGGGGGGGGGGGGGGGGGGGGGGGGGGGGGGGGGGGGGGGGGGGGGGGGGGGGGGGGGGGGGGGGGGGGGGGGGGGGGGGGGGGGGGGGGGGGGGGGGGGGGGGGGGGGGGGGGGGGGGGGGGGGGGGGGGGGGGGGGGGGGGGGGGGGGGGGGGGGGGGGGGGGGGGGGGGGGGGGGGGGGGGGGGGGGGGGGGGGGGGGGGGGGGGGGGGGGGGGGGGGGGGGGGGGGGGGGGGGGGGGGGGGGGGGGGGGGGGGGGGGGGGGGGGGGGGGGGGGGGGGGGGGGGGGGGGGGGGGGGGGGGGGGGGGGGGGGGGGGGGGGGGGGGGGGGGGGGGGGGGGGGGGGGGGGGGGGGGGGGGGGGGGGGGGGGGGGGGGGGGGGGGGGGGGGGGGGGGGGGGGGGGGGGGGGGGGGGGGGGGGGGGGGGGGGGGGGGGGGGGGGGGGGGGGGGGGGGGGGGGGGGGGGGGGGGGGGGGGGGGGGGGGGGGGGGGGGGGGGGGGGGGGGGGGGGGGGGGGGGGGGGGGGGGGGGGGGGGGGGGGGGGGGGGGGGGGGGGGGGGGGGGGGGGGGGGGGGGGGGGGGGGGGGGGGGGGGGGGGGGGGGGGGGGGGGGGGGGGGGGGGGGGGGGGGGGGGGGGGGGGGGGGGGGGGGGGGGGGGGGGGGGGGGGGGGGGGGGGGGGGGGGGGGGGGGGGGGGGGGGGGGGGGGGGGGGGGGGGGGGGGGGGGGGGGGGGGGGGGGGGGGGGGGGGGGGGGGGGGGGGGGGGGGGGGGGGGGGGGGGGGGGGGGGGGGGGGGGGGGGGGGGGGGGGGGGGGGGGGGGGGGGGGGGGGGGGGGGGGGGGGGGGGGGGGGGGGGGGGGGGGGGGGGGGGGGGGGGGGGGGGGGGGGGGGGGGGGGGGGGGGGGGGGGGGGGGGGGGGGGGGGGGGGGGGGGGGGGGGGGGGGGGGGGGGGGGGGGGGGGGGGGGGGGGGGGGGGGGGGGGGGGGGGGGGGGGGGGGGGGGGGGGGGGGGGGGGGGGGGGGGGGGGGGGGGGGGGGGGGGGGGGGGGGGGGGGGGGGGGGGGGGGGGGGGGGGGGGGGTCGGACGCAGGCTCGTCGGAGATGCGAGTCTCGCCGAGCAGATCGGCGAGGCGGCTCGCTGCGCAGGCGTCGTCGACGCCTTGCAGCGCGTCGGGGCAAACGCCATCGGGCGCAGCAGGCTGGCTGCGCTCGCGGGGGAGGAAGAGGGTTCCCGTCCAGAACAGGTCTCCGGACGACGGTGCACCTGGCCCCACGGTGGGCGCCAAATGTCGGGTGGTTGGTGCGACATATGCCAAGGGATGGCTTATCATTGTGGGAGCCAATAAAACGTCGCCGGTGCCCGGAAACGGGATGAGGCGAAGACATGCACGCCGGCGAATCTTACCCAGGTTCGGGGCTCTCCGAGGAGATAACACCCCTAGTCCTGCTCTGCGGGGTCTCCGCATGATCACTAGATCGATAAAGGGTAGCTACAATCGCTCCTAGAGCTGTTGAGATCAAGGGAGAAGAAGAACAAGGCTAGCTCTTGCTTCTCTCTATCTATGGTGTGTGTGCTATGCTTAGAGGGGGGGGGGGGGGGGGGGGGGGGGGGGGGGGGGGGGGGGGGGGGGGGGGGGGGGGGGGGGGGGGGGGGGGGGGGGGGGGGGGGGGGGGGGGGGGGGGGGGGGGGGGGGGGGGGGGGGGGGGGGGGGGGGGGGGGGGGGGGGGGGGGGGGGGGGGGGGGGGGGGGGGGGGGGGGGGGGGGGGGGGGGGGGGGGGGGGGGGGGGGGGGGGGGGGGGGGGGGGGGGGGGGGGGGGGGGGGGGGGGGGGGGGGGGGGGGGGGGGGGGGGGGGGGGGGGGGGGGGGGGGGGGGGGGGGGGGGGGGGGGGGGGGGGGGGGGGGGGGGGGGGGGGGGGGGGGGGGGGGGGGGGGGGGGGGGGGGGGGGGGGGGGGGGGGGGGGGGGGGGGGGGGGGGGGGGGGGGGGGGGGGGGGGGGGGGGGGGGGGGGGGGGGGGGGGGGGGGGGGGGGGGGGGGGGGGGGGGGGGGGGGGGGGGGGGGGGGGGGGGGGGGGGGGGGGGGGGGGGGGGGGGGGGGGGGGGGGGGGGGGGGGGGGGGGGGGGGGGGGGGGGGGGGGGGGGGGGGGGGGGGGGGGGGGGGGGGGGGGGGGGGGGGGGGGGGGGGGGGGGGGGGGGGGGGGGGGGGGGGGGGGGGGGGGGGGGGGGGGGGGGGGGGGGGGGGGGGGGGGGGGGGGGGGGGGGGGGGGGGGGGGGGGGGGGGGGGGGGGGGGGGGGGGGGGGGGGGGGGGGGGGGGGGGGGGGGGGGGGGGGGGGGGGGGGGGGGGGGGGGGGGGGGGGGGGGGGGGGGGGGGGGGGGGGGGGGGGGGGGGGGGGGGGGGGGGGGGGGGGGGGGGGGGGGGGGGGGGGGGGGGGGGGGGGGGGGGGGGGGGGGGGGGGGGGGGGGGGGGGGGGGGGGGGGGGGGGGGGGGGGGGGGGGGGGGGGGGGGGGGGGGGGGGGGGGGGGGGGGGGGGGGGGGGGGGGGGGGGGGGGGGGGGGGGGGGGGGGGGGGGGGGGGGGGGGGGGGGGGGGGGGGGGGGGGGGGGGGGGGGGGGGGGGGGGGGGGGGGGGGGGGGGGGGGGGGGGGGGGGGGGGGGGGGGGGGGGGGGGGGGGGGGGGGGGGGGGGGGGGGGGGGGGGGGGGGGGGGGGGGGGGGGGGGGGGGGGGGGGGGGGGGGGGGGGGGGGGGGGGGGGGGGGGGGGGGGGGGGGGGGGGGGGGGGGGGGGGGGGGGGGGGGGGGGGGGGGGGGGGGGGGGGGGGGGGGGGGGGGGGGGGGGGGGGGGGGGGGGGGGGGGGGGGGGGGGGGGGGGGGGGGGGGGGGGGGGGGGGGGGGGGGGGGGGGGGGGGGGGGGGGGGGGGGGGGGGGGGGGGGGGGGGGGGGGGGGGGGGGGGGGGGGGGGGGGGGGGGGGGGGGGGGGGGGGGGGGGGGGGGGGGGGGGGGGGGGGGGGGGGGGGGGGGGGGGGGGGGGGGGGGGGGGGGGGGGGGGGGGGGGGGGGGGGGGGGGGGGGGGGGGGGGGGGGGGGGGGGGGGGGGGGGGGGGGGGGGGGGGGGGGGGGGGGGGGGGGGGGGGGGGGGGGGGGGGGGGGGGGGGGGGGGGGGGGGGGGGGGGGGGGGGGGGGGGGGGGGGGGGGGGGGGGGGGGGGGGGGGGGGGGGGGGGGGGGGGGGGGGGGGGGGGGGGGGGGGGGGGGGGGGGGGGGGGGGGGGGGGGGGGGGGGGGGGGGGGGGGGGGGGGGGGGGGGGGGGGGGGGGGGGGGGGGGGGGGGGGGGGGGGGGGGGGGGGGGGGGGGGGGGGGGGGGGGGGGGGGGGGGGGGGGGGGGGGGGGGGGGGGGGGGGGGGGGGGGGGGGGGGGGGGGGGGGGGGGGGGGGGGGGGGGGGGGGGGGGGGGGGGGGGGGGGGGGGGGGGGGGGGGGGGGGGGGGGGGGGGGGGGGGGGGGGGGGGGGGGGGGGGGGGGGGGGGGGGGGGGGGGGGGGGGGGGGGGGGGGGGGGGGGGGGGGGGGGGGGGGGGGGGGGGGGGGGGGGGGGGGGGGGGGGGGGGGGGGGGGGGGGGGGGGGGGGGGGGGGGGGGGGGGGGGGGGGGGGGGGGGGGGGGGGGGGGGGGGGGGGGGGGGGGGGGGGGGGGGGGGGGGGGGGGGGGGGGGGGGGGGGGGGGGGGGGGGGGGGGGGGGGGGGGGGGGGGGGGGGGGGGGGGGGGGGGGGGGGGGGGGGGGGGGGGGGGGGGGGGGGGGGGGGGGGGGGGGGGGGGGGGGGGGGGGGGGGGGGGGGGGGGGGGGGGGGGGGGGGGGGGGGGGGGGGGGGGGGGGGGGGGGGGGGGGGGGGGGGGGGGGGGGGGGGGGGGGGGGGGGGGGGGGGGGGGGGGGGGGGGGGGGGGGGGGGGGGGGGGGGGGGGGGGGGGGGGGGGGGGGGGGGGGGGGGGGGGGGGGGGGGGGGGGGGGGGGGGGGGGGGGGGGGGGGGGGGGGGGGGGGGGGGGGGGGGGGGGGGGGGGGGGGGGGGGGGGGGGGGGGGGGGGGGGGGGGGGGGGGGGGGGGGGGGGGGGGGGGGGGGGGGGGGGGGGGGGGGGGGGGGGGGGGGGGGGGGGGGGGGGGGGGGGGGGGGGGGGGGGGGGGGGGGGGGGGGGGGGGGGGGGGGGGGGGGGGGGGGGGGGGGGGGGGGGGGGGGGGGGGGGGGGGGGGGGGGGGGGGGGGGGGGGGGGGGGGGGGGGGGGGGGGGGGGGGGGGGGGGGGGGGGGGGGGGGGGGGGGGGGGGGGGGGGGGGGGGGGGGGGGGGGGGGGGGGGGGGGGGGGGGGGGGGGGGGGGGGGGGGGGGGGGGGGGGGGGGGGGGGGGGGGGGGGGGGGGGGGGGGGGGGGGGGGGGGGGGGGGGGGGGGGGGGGGGGGGGGGGGGGGGGGGGGGGGGGGGGGGGGGGGGGGGGGGGGGGGGGGGGGGGGGGGGGGGGGGGGGGGGGGGGGGGGGGGGGGGGGGGGGGGGGGGGGGGGGGGGGGGGGGGGGGGGGGGGGGGGGGGGGGGGGGGGGGGGGGGGGGGGGGGGGGGGGGGGGGGGGGGGGGGGGGGGGGGGGGGGGGGGGGGGGGGGGGGGGGGGGGGGGGGGGGGGGGGGGGGGGGGGGGGGGGGGGGGGGGGGGGGGGGGGGGGGGGGGGGGGGGGGGGGGGGGGGGGGGGGGGGGGGGGGGGGGGGGGGGGGGGGGGGGGGGGGGGGGGGGGGGGGGGGTAATCGAGCGTGGTGGGTAAGTTGGTGCACCCCTGCAGGGAAGAAAACATCTACCGATAGCCTGTCCTACGGTAACAGACACTCGGAGTTGTATCCCGATCGATACAACTAGAACTGGATGCTGAGGCATGTTTGGGATATGTTGCTTCGGGAGTCGAGAAAGGATCCCGGAGCGTTGATACAACAACATAAATATGACTTATGTTATACTACTCTACTCCCTCCTGTTGCTGCAAGATGGTGGTTTCCAGAAGATGCTAGTCTTCGATAGGACTAGCTTCTCCCCTCTTATTCTGGCATTTCTGCAGCCCAGTCCACATATACCGCCTTCCTTTGATAATGTTGCATATGTAGTGTCGATCCTTGCTTGCTGAGTACTTCGGATGAGTACTCACGGTTGCTTTGCTTCCTTTTTCCCCCTTTTTCCATTCTTCTCGGATGTGGCAACCAGATGGTGGAGCCCAGGATCTAGACGACACCATCGATGACTACTACTACCCCGAGGGTGCCTACTACTACGTGGAGGCCACCGATGACCAGGAGTAGTTAGGAGGCTCCCAGGCAGGAGGCCTTGCCTTTTCGATCGTTGTTGCTTTTGTGCTAGCCTTCTTAAGGCAAACTTGTCTAACTCATGTCTGTACTCAGATATTTTTGCTTCCGCTGACTCTTGTGTTTTTGAGCTTATGTATTCGAGCCCTCGAGGCCCTTGGCTTGTAATATAAAGCTTGTATTTTTTTTAATTTGTGTCTAGAGTTGTGTTGTGTTATCTTCCCGCGAGTCCTTGATCTTGATCGTACACATTTGCGTGTATGATTAGTGTACGATTGAATCAAGGGCGTCACAAGTTGGTATCAGAGCCGACTGCCTGTAGGTAGCCCCCTTTCCAACTCCTTGGCCGAAGTCGAGTCTAGTCACTACAAAAAGCTTTTACTAACATGGCTGTGTGTCTTACGGGCCCACGTCACCATTGGGTGGTATTAGGATCTTTTACTCCTCGTCTATACTCTGGGACTCTGATCTCTCTTCCTTTCGGGTTAAAATTTTACTAACTTGACATTAGGTTCTCGTAACCACTTCATCCCGGATAGCCCCTTCACCACAGATGATCGACTGTTTCATCAGAAGACTCTGAAGATACTCCTCGATGAGTCCCGAGACCCTATGCCCACTGCTTTGTAGTTCCTGACCGCCGATAAACTCCGATGGATAACTACTTACACTCGTCGTTCATGTATTCATTTCAGTTACTCTCGAGTTCCATCCGACATATCGAAATACTATCCGACATTTCGAGAATTCTCTGAGCCTACTACCTTGCAGCTTCTTTCGCACTGCGGATAATTCCTCACATTTATCGGGGATCCGTCCATCCCCAGTTGTTAATGTGTTTCTCAAAATACTTCGTAATGCTATTCGTTCTTTCGAGAACCCTCTGCAATCTATTGCTTTGGAAAGTCTTGCTTGCCTGCATTATGGTTAATTCCATATGTCTAGAAACATTCATTAACCTCCTTTGCCTCTATCATTTTGAGCTTCTTGGTTCATTGTGTTGCGAATTCTCGCAATCATCAGTCGAACCCTGAAATTTGTTCTTCCTGCTTAGACGTCATTTTGGACCTGAGCGGGTTCTCGGGCAATCAAGTTGCAAATGATTGTCCATCTAGTTCTATTCTACTTACCCATCTTTTGATCCGAGCATCTCCTTCTGATCCCTTGCTCTAGAAATCATAAACCCCTTATAATTGAGCACTGAATTGTTCAGTTGTTTCTACAATCCGACGCCTTTACATTCTTCCTCTTCTATTTGAGTACCGATACTCACATCAGATCCTTTGCCAACCAACTGATCTTTTGTTGGGTCATTATCCAACAGAGTCTTTCATATTCAATAACCTTGCGAGTCCTTTTCTCGGATACATAACGCCTTTGGTAAATGGTATCCTCTGCTTTGTCAACCTTGCTCTGCTTCCGAGCTTGAGTTCATTACTCCTGCAGTTTGAGGTATATGTTCCTAAGATGCCCCGATGGGTTGAACATACGCCTTGTGTAATCTGTGTGAATCGAAAGTTATGCGGAATATATCTACTCGCGTTCCGTTGGATAAATTTTCAACTCTACAACTTCTTTAAAGACGAGAAGTGAATGAAAGGTTATGCATTGAAGAAGTGGGAGTCGACCTTGAACCTTTTTGTTCATGCCCATGGACCCGATGTAGAGCTTATCATGGAAGCTGCTCGTAAAATAATAATCCCTTGTTATAAATTCATCTTGTATTCTGCTTTGATCCTTTGCAATCGTGGTTCCAACCATGATTGTTCTTCTTTGATCCCATTTCGCGGACAAGCTAAAGCACTTGTCTTCTGCGAATCAATATAACTGTCCAACCTCTATACTGAACTACCTCGAGCATTACCCCCCCTACTATCTCGAGGGTATCATCCTATTGTACTACGTTCTATGAATTTGACGATGGAGTGATACCTTTCCCTGCCATAGTCACTCCATGGGTTCTGGGTTTTCGACCGAGACAACCAAACAATGAATCGATTCCGCTCGGTGATTCAGCACTCCTAGTACTTTGTTGCTGCGGAGTTGGATACTCCATCACATCATTCCTAGACAGATCAGCTATATGCTTGTCGTGCTAAATTCTAACTGTGCTACCTGGCCCTTCATCCCGGAGCATAATTTTCGAGGATGAGCGAAGCTTACATCGTTCCTCTCATCTTATCATTTCACCTCGAACAACAAACTTGATTTCGAGCTTGTGTCGTACCTGTGGTTTCAATAACCTTTCGCTTCACCATTATCTTTACTTGAAATACCATGTTATTGCTACCTCGAAGCATGATTGTGGTATCCCGAGTATCAACAGCAACATTGAAAGCACATTGCTAAATGTTTC
The DNA here is from genome assembly GCA_036873465.1 of Thinopyrum obtusiflorum. Classification (NCBI taxonomy): domain Eukaryota; kingdom Viridiplantae; phylum Streptophyta; class Magnoliopsida; order Poales; family Poaceae; genus Thinopyrum; species Thinopyrum obtusiflorum. Next base: position 11,405 of record JAAAWM010009348.1, on the reverse strand, counting down.
TGGATCTATTATCCAAACACCGTGTATGGGTAACATCATGGTTTTCCCTCGCCCCTTTATCTAAATGCTTTTGAACTTGCTGTCCTATCATGTATATTGTGCTCCGCTTTTCCTTGGGAAAGGATATACAACTAGTTCTTGTGTGTAAAAACATTTTCCTTCCATTGGTTAATTTGAATAATCAATTAATCATTTTCCTTTCCATTGGTTTGATTAACCTTTCTTGTGATCTATATGACCTAAGCAGAATTAATTCTCTGCTTATGAAAACACCCCGATGTACAACCTTGTCAGTGAGACCCTATTACTATTGTTGATGACATTACGGTAGCCACCGATGGACGAGAACTTTGCCTATTGGTCTGCCTTGCTTTGCGAGCAGGAAAATGGTTCTCTTCGTCCCTCGCCCTTGGTACCAAACTTTGTTGCCAACATAACTGACAGGCTATCCTCTCACCCGCCTTGCTATCATGATCGTGCAAATGTTAACGCCTTCCTGCTTTTAACCCACATGGTGGGCCCATAACCCACAGTTCCACAGGATCGAAACCTGACTCTCCTACACATCCCTGTTTTCTAAGTTATTCCTCGCGCTTGGCTTCGTATGTAATTCACGAGCCACATTCCTAGTGATCTATTCTGGTATCAGATGCAATACTTATTCCCATTGCTCTGAACCCCATTCACTCTCTATTTCAGGCAACAAACGATTGCCTACCCGGTTGAAGCTTCTTATTGCAACTCCTTACCTTGCTCTCGACGCCTTTCTTAAATTTCAACTCGAGAGATGCCTCTATGCCATGTTCACTGAGATAGCCCCCAGGTACCTATCTTGTGTTGAGCTCCGTCCTTCTCGAGTCTTTCCCCTACTTCACCCCCTTAAATCTCGGGACGAGATTTGTTGTAGTGGAGGAGAATTGTGACGCCCGGATAATTAAGCTACAGTAATCCTCTGCTAATGATGCCATGTCACCATGATTACTGTTGATAAACTCGCGTTGGTTCAAAACCGGTTCAAATTTCAAATTTAAATTAAAGTCCAAAACTCATAGTTTTCAAAAATGAAAGCTAAAATGTGCAAAGTGTGGCAAATAATCTCTGGTTATTTGTCATGTTGGAACCAAACTATTTTGGATTCCCATGTGCCGCTGGAAATTTATTTAGTGGTCTGCCAACATTTAAAATTGGCCTTTTCAATTTCTAAAAATGACTAGACAACTCCTTTTGGCCTCAAACTTTTTGTGACTCCTATAAATAATGTGCTTGAATTATGTGCCAAGTTTCTTGTTCACCAAAAATTCATTTGCTACTTAAACTAAATGCAAAACAGAGGAGAAATAAATAAACAGAAAAAAAGAGTAGTGCTGTGGTGCACTTATGGCCTGCTGGCAATAGACGGCCCAGCCGACACCGGCTCCTTCCTTTTCCTGTTCATCAGAGGCGGGGTGGACGCCTGCACGCCGTCCATGGCACTGGTGGGCACACGTCGGCCATCCGGCGATCCCTCGCGGAAGATAAGGCCACCCCGCGGCCTCCCTCGAACCCTAACACCCACTTCCCCATCCGCTCGCTCGTTCTCTTCTTCGCATCGCGCAGCTGCTCGCTACCGTCGCTGTTGCCATGGCCAACGGCTGCCCCGCGCCGCACTGCCAAGTCCCGAAGAACCCTCGATGTCCGCTGCTTCATCTCCAACCATGCGTACGAGCCGGGAGCCGCCACATTGTCGGGATAGAGTGCTTCTCCCCGTCCGGCCCCGCCACTGCCTCATCATCATCGCCTTCGATCTACACAACCACGACCTCCCCGGCATCCCCGACCACGCCGTCGTGCTCACAGTGAGGCCCTCCGCCGATCCCCCCTTTCCCCCCTTCGATTTGGACGTCATAGGCCGCCATCACCGTCGTGCCCGAACCCCTGCGTACGCGTGCGTGCGTGCATGTGGCAGCCGCTCCTGCGCTGTTGGTGCCGCTGCTGTGCGCGCACGCCCGCGCGTAGCCTCGCCGCGGATTGTTGCTGCACACCAACCGCTGCAGCTGCTCGTTGCTTCGTTGCTCCGCTCGCTGCTTCTGCAACTGCGCTGCTGTTGCCCCAGCGTCGCTGCCGACCGCGGCCAGCCATGCGCATAGCTGCTCCGCGGCTCCGGCAGCCCGTGTCCCGTGCCTCCAGTGCGCCCGCTCGTCACCGCCCGTCGCCCCCCCCCCCCCCCCCCCCCCCCCCCCCCCCCCCCCCCCCCCCCCCCCCCCCCCCCCCCCCCCCCCCCCCCCCCCCCCCCCCCCCCCCCCCCCCCCCCCCCCCCCCCCCCCCCCCCCCCCCCCCCCCCCCCCCCCCCCCCCCCCCCCCCCCCCCCCCCCCCCCCCCCCCCCCCCCCCCCCCCCCCCCCCCCCCCCCCCCCCCCCCCCCCCCCCCCCCCCCCCCCCCCCCCCCCCCCCCCCCCCCCCCCCCCCCCCCCCCCCCCCCCCCCCCCCCCCCCCCCCCCCCCCCCCCCCCCCCCCCCCCCCCCCCCCCCCCCCCCCCCCCCCCCCCCCCCCCCCCCCCCCCCCCCCCCCCCCCCCCCCCCCCCCCCCCCCCCCCCCCCCCCCCCCCCCCCCCCCCCCCCCCCCCCCCCCCCCCCCCCCCCCCCCCCCCCCCCCCCCCCCCCCCCCCCCCCCCCCCCCCCCCCCCCCCCCCCCCCCCCCCCCCCCCCCCCCCCCCCCCCCCCCCCCCCCCCCCCCCCCCCCCCCCCCCCCCCCCCCCCCCCCCCCCCCCCCCCCCCCCCCCCCCCCCCCCCCCCCCCCCCCCCCCCCCCCCCCCCCCCCCCCCCCCCCCCCCCCCCCCCCCCCCCCCCCCCCCCCCCCCCCCCCCCCCCCCCCCCCCCCCCCCCCCCCCCCCCCCCCCCCCCCCCCCCCCCCCCCCCCCCCCCCCCCCCCCCCCCCCCCCCCCCCCCGTAATTAATTAATTTAATTAATCATGTTAATTAACCTAACCTAATTAGTCTGATTAGTTAGCTAATTAACTGTTAATTCTTTAAGCAGACAATGACGTTTGGGACCCACTACCCTTTGACCAGTCAACCTAGTGAGAGTTGACTGTTGACCCAACTCATGTCATGATGACATCATGCTGATGCAATAACTCTGTTTTAGATTTAATATTAATTAAAAAATGCTTTAAACTTTGATAAATCATAGAAAATAATCTATAACTCGGATGAAAATGTTTTCTACATGAAAGTTGCTCAGAACGACGAGACGAATCCGAATACGCAGCCCGTTTACCTGTCAGATGCCTCTAACTAGATGAACATGGAACATTCCCCCTCCGGTCATCTGCCTAACACAGGTCCGGAACTGGGAATACCTTCCTGGTTGATTTCCCCCTACACCTATACCGTGCAGCACTACGTTAGAACACCCCTAGTTCTGCTTTTCGTCATGTCATGCTTAGTGGTACCTCTGTTTACTCTGTATTTACTGTTTCTTCCCCCTCTTCTTCTCCGGTAGACATCGAGACCACTGTTGATGCCGCTGTGATCGACTACGTCGACGACGACACTTCTTCCTTTTCAGCAGAGCTCCCAGGCTAGCCCCCCTTTGATCATCCCAATATCGCCCTTTTGCTTTCTCTCATGCTTGCATTAGATTTTGCTACTGTAATTGTTTGCTCCTATTCTGATGCATAGGCTTCTTTTGTAACCTGCTTATTGTTACCTACCTGCTTATCCTAAACTGCTTAGTATAGGTTGGTTAGTGATCCATCAGTGACGCCCACCTTGTCCTTGTTACCCCTGCTTCATCATCGAAGACCCGATCAACGGGATCGAAGACCAGGCCCCAGCACCGCACATCACTTTCCCCTTAGTTGCTCGACACTACTGGGTTACTATCGAGTGCCGAGGGTGAGACCTCATCAGCACTTCTGATGTTAACCCTGTAGTGTAGCTATTCGGTCGTGGTCATCGAGGGTGATTCCGCCTTAACCACTTCCGATACGACTCTGTCGTGCAACCCCTCAAGTGTGAACCTCGAGGGTGGATCCTCTTACGTTCACCTTGATGATTACATCGAGTGGAATCCGTCAAGGTTGATTCCTCAGGTTTTCCCCTTGGTGTTAGACACACAGTTACTATTGTTACTATGACTTTACCCTGAACCCTGTTACTAAAGATGGGTCGGCCCTGAGGGGTACCCGCGCGAGCATTTTTGCGAGTGATGAGGAGTCGGGTTGACCTGGAGGATGCCCGTGAGATAATTACGAGGCGTGGCCAGGCATTCTTAGCCCTTGCCGCAAGTCCTCGAGATGGGGCAACGGGGTCACATCTTTCGTGAGTCTCTGCTTGTTACCGCGCGTTCCTAATCCACTACGATTTGGATATTTGATCCGAGGGGCCTCTGGCCTGATAGCACTAACCATCACGTGGGCATAGTATGGGCGTTCTGCGTCGTATGCATCAGCCGAAGCTTAATAGGCGTCAGCGACTGAGCGGCGCGCGCCGGGTTGGACTGGTAAGCACCTGCCTTTTTGAAGGAGGTAGCTAGGTATGCTCACCGGCCGCGTTCGCAACGTGCAGGAGTTCCCGGGGTGATGGCCCATGACCCCTGGGGGCATAGGTTTAGTCCGGCGTGCTAACCTCTCTATTAAGCCTAGGTCGGGTTGCGGCGTATTGTTTGGCCGAGGTCGGGCATGACCCAGGAAAGTGTGTCCGGCCGGAGTTAATCGAGCGTGATGGGTAAGTTGGTGCACCCCTGCAGGGAAGAAAACATCTATCGATAGCCTGTCCTACGGTAACGGACACTCAGAGTTTTATCCCGATCGATACAACTAGAACTGGATGCTGAGGCATATTTTGGATATGTTGCTTCGGGAGTCGAGAAAGGATCCCGGAGCATTGATACAACAACATAAATATGACTTATGTTATACTACTCTACTCCCTCCTGTTGTTGCAAGATGGTGGTTTCCAGAAGATGCTAGTCTTCGATAGGACTAGCTTCTTCCCTCTTATTCTGGCATTTCTGCAGCCCAGTCCACATATACCGCCTTCCTTTGATAATGTTGCATATGTAGTGTAGATCCTTGCTTGCTGAGTACTTCAGATGAGTACTCACGGTTGCTTTGCTTCCTTTTTCCCCCTTTTTCCATTCTTCTCGGATGTCGCAACTAGATGGTGGAGCCCAGGATCTAGACGACACCACCGACGACTACTACTACTACCCCGAGGGTGCCTACTACTACGTGGAGGACGCCGATGACCAGGAGTAGTTAGGAGGCTCCCAGGCAGGAGGCCTTGCCTTTTCGATCGTTGTTGCTTTTGTGCTAGCCTTCTTAAGGCAAACTTGTCTAACTCATGTCCGTACTCAGATATTGTTGCTTCCGCTGACTCTTGTGTTTTCGAGCTTATGTATTCGAGCCCTCGAGGCCCCTGGCTTGTAATATAAAGCTTGATTTTTTTAAAATTTGTGTCTAGAGTTGTGTTGTGATATCTTCCCGTGAGTCCTTGATCTTGATCGTACACATTTGCGTCTATGATTAGTGTACGATTGAATCGAGGGCGTCACAGTCTCGCCGTCCTCCATCGCGCTGGTGTTCTCGGCACGGTGTGGTCAACGTTGTCAACAAACGACAACATCGGAAGAGGAATGTACATGGAGAGGCTGACAGTTGGGACCCACATGGTCCATGGCCGCACGCAAGCAAGTACCTCCTTATTACGCCAAAAAGAATGAATACTCCCACTGACAGCTCAGACCCACCAGCTATATCTTCACACGCAAGGAAGTGCCTCCTTATTACGCAGAAAAAAATGAATACTCCCCCTGCTAGCTGGGACCCACCATAGTGGGAGGCTGACTTGTGGGCCTAGTAAGTTGACCCGGACGGAGGCCTTTGTCAACTTAGTCAACAAACGATTCTATCACCAGTGACCGTTGGATTGTTAACATCCAACGGTCGTCCTGCTTCTTCAACCTCTGATTTTCTTGCTCCAGCCGTCCAAACCACCGCGTGCTCTTGCCTCCCATGGGCGGCTGTGCTGCCGCGGAGGCCTCACCGCCCCCTACTACTCCCATCGCTGGCTAGGCCCTGCGGCGATGGCAGCCTCACACCGCAGCCGAACCAGTGAACCCTCGTACTCCTCTCCGCGTGGGCATCCACTGCCGCGTCTTCCCCTACTCCGCGTCGTTCCCTTCCTAGGCCTCTCCGTCGTCCACCACCTTGGTGCTCTCGGCGCAGCGTGGTCAATGTGGTCAACGAACGACTTCCATCGAAAGAGTACTGTACGTTGAGAGGCTGACAGCTGGTTCCATGGCCGCAGCAAGGAAGTGCCTCGTTATTACGCACAAAATAATTATTCTTCCACCTGACAGCAGGGACCCACCGGACGGGCCACTGTATTTCGCAAAAAAAATGTTTCCCCCCTAACTGCTGGGACCCACCAGCTACATCTTCGCACGTACGAAAGTGCGTCCATATTACGGGCAAAAAAATGATTCGCCCCCTGACTGCTGGGACCCACCAGCTACATCTTCGCATGCAAGGAAGTGCATGATAGTCGGGACCCACCCGGTCGAAGCGTATGTAGCGTTGTCATTCTTGTCGCGAACATGTACGTGCATACTGGTCGATCGGTCTGTCTGCAGGCTGCAGCGATGAACCGTGGCCATGTAAGGAAGGGCACGTGTCGTAGTAGAGGCGCGCACGTAGCATGTACACGTACGTACAACGGCCAGGGTGCAAGAAATAAAATACGGCCACGTACGTACATACGGGCAGGGTCTCGAACGCCTACTTGCGCATACGTACGACCAGGGCTCGTGTACATGGCTGGGTCAGAACGGAGAAGCTGCACCATCATCGTGATCATGGGGAGGCGACCGGCTGGGTCAGAACGGAATGCGTCGTCGTGTTCATCGGGAGCTAACCGGCTTGGATGGAGCAGCCGATGGAAACGAGGCTTGGCGTACCGCAAAACGGAGGAAACGGCCTTGTGTTCGACCGGCCATGGTCGAAACAGGATCCTGTTCATCGGGAGGGGTCTGGCGTACCGCAAAATGGTCAAAATGGGGTCCTGTTGATCGGGAGGGGTGTGGCGTACCACAAAACGGGGGAAACAGACTTGTGTTGGAGTGCTACGGTCGAAACAGGGGTCCTGTTCATCGGGAGGGGTGTGGCGTACCGGAAAACGGACTCCATGGGATACTGTTCATCTCCACCGTTGACCTACTCCAGCCTCCACGGGCTACTGTTCATCCACCGTTGACCTCCTCCAGCCTCCACCTGCGACTGTTCATCCACAAGCTCCTGTTCATCCAGCCTCCACCGCGTGCTCCTCCACGGCTACTGTTCAACCAACCCTCTCCACGGGGTCCTGTTCAACCACCCCTCCATAAGCTACTGTTCATCCAGCCCTCCACCGGCTACTGTTCAACCAGCCCTCCACGCGGTCCTGTTCATCCAGCCCTCCACGGGGTCCTGTTCATCCAGCCCTCCACGGGGTCCTATTCATCCAGCCCTCCACGGGGTCCTGTTCATCCATTGGCTCGATCAATCGGGGTACTGTTCATCCAGCGGCAACGGCCTCCACAACCATGGGTACCTGTTCATCCAACCCCCCACCGGGAGCTGTTCATCCAAACCCCCCAACAACGCTCACTGTTCATCCAGAGGCAGCATCGATCGGCTTAAGTTAGCAGCAGTAGCGAAGGAATCACTCGGGTTCAGTTAACAACAAGGGATCGATCGCTCGGGTTCAGTAATGAGCTAGTGCAATAGCTCGGGTTCAGTTAGAGCCCAACGCCTCGCTCGGGTTCAGTTAGAGCCCAACGCCTCGCACACACATGTGTACGTACGAGAGAAACGCGCATCGCTCGGCCCCAACCACCCACCGTAACCAGGAACTCCCCCGATATTTTCCTCGCCCTCGCTTCTACCACGGTTTTTTCCGTCATGGACGGCCCAAAGAATGTCATGCAGCTGCGTCTCCGACCCGCACGAAAAGCCCATTTTCCGTCATGATTTTTTTTCATAGAAGTAGGAGCCCACCACATCTATGATGATACCGGGTTTTGTCACAATTATCATCATAGAAGTGTCATAAGTATGACAGAAATTTTTTCCTTTCGGCCCAAAATGTCACGGATGTTTCTTTTTTTTGTAGTGTCCATCTCCTTGCGCGTCTCCTCCGCCATCTTCTTCATTCTGCCCATGATGCGGTATTTCTCGACGCGAGCCTTCATCATCTGTTCAATGGCTGCATTATGTACCTTGACAGCAGCCGGGTGCTCGATGCGGAGCTTCGCCAACTCCTCCTTCCGTTCCACGACGAGGGCCTGCAGCATCTTCATTGAGGAACTACTATTCTCATGCAGCTTCTTCCATCCGGCATTCTCCTCCTTCAGCAGGTCGAGCTCGTGCCAGAGCTTCGCCTTGTCCTCATGAAGTTGCAGGATTCTGCCGGTCGCCTTCTTCTCTGAGGCAATGCTCTTCTTCAGCAGCATCACCAAGCCGGCGGTCAACTCCCCTGCTAATTTAGCTCAATGGGCATGTCGTCGAGGCTCTCCTTCAGCAGCTCCACCAAGCCGTGGATGAACTCCTTCTACTTATTGAGGTGCTTATTGAGCTGATCGGGCATGCCGTCGAGGGATAACAACTCCAGTGCCGCCAGGTCGGCATGTTCGCCTCCGCGGCTAGGGCGCTCCTGGGAGCCATCGCCTGCCCGTGAAAGATCTTTTGAGGTCTCTACATGGCGGCGAGCCCTCTTTTTTTTCCGCAGCCTTGGTTGCCACTCCCTTGTTACGAGTAGTTCTTGACCTAGTGCTCTGCACACCAGCCATGGCAAGGACGGACGAAGAAGGACTTATGAGAAGGAAGGTAGAGTAATTTTTGGTTAGGTAGTTCCCCTTTCTATAACCTAAGTACTAGCACTAGTACTAAAACCTGCATAGTGGGAACACATTCAGGTTTGGTACGTACTAGTAGGTGTGAGCAGGCTTGCACTTAATTGTAGCACTAGTACTTTGGAATGTGATGGGAACAAAGTAAACCCCCCCCCCCCCCCCCCCCCCCCCCCCCCCCCCCCCCCCCCCCCCCCCCCCCCCCCCCCCCCCCCCCCCCCCCCCCCCCCCCCCCCCCCCCCCCCCCCCCCCCCCCCCCCCCCCCCCCCCCCCCCCCCCCCCCCCCCCCCCCCCCCCCCCCCCCCCCCCCCCCCCCCCCCCCCCCCCCCCCCCCCCCCCCCCCCCCCCCCCCCCCCCCCCCCCCCCCCCCCCCCCCCCCCCCCCCCCCCCCCCCCCCCCCCCCCCCCCCCCCCCCCCCCCCCCCCCCCCCCCCCCCCCCCCCCCCCCCCCCCCCCCCCCCCCCCCCCCCCCCCCCCCCCCCCCCCCCCCCCCCCCCCCCCCCCCCCCCCCCCCCCCCCCCCCCCCCCCCCCCCCCCCCCCCCCCCCCCCCCCCCCCCCCCCCCCCCCCCCCCCCCCCCCCCCCCCCCCCCCCCCCCCCCCCCCCCCCCCCCCCCCCCCCCCCCCCCCCCCCCCCCCCCCCCCCCCCCCCCCCCCCCCCCCCCCCCCCCCCCCCCCCCCCCCCCCCCCCCCCCCCCCCCCCCCCCCCCCCCCCCCCCCCCCCCCCCCCCCCCCCCCCCCCCCCCCCCCCCCCCCCCCCCCCCCCCCCCCCCCCCCCCCCCCCCCCCCCCCCCCCCCCCCCCCCCCCCCCCCCCCCCCCCCCCCCCCCCCCCCCCCCCCCCCCCCCCCCCCCCCCCCCCCCCCCCCCCCCCCCCCCCCCCCCCCCCCCCCCCCCCCCCCCCCCCCCCCCCCCCCCCCCCCCCCCCCCCCCCCCCCCCCCCCCCCCCCCCCCCCCCCCCCCCCCCCCCCCCCCCCCCCCCCCCCCCCCCCCCCCCCCCCCCCCCCCCCCCCCCCCCCCCCCCCCCCCCCCCCCCCCCCCCCCCCCCCCCCCCCCCCCCCCCCCCCCCCCCCCCCCCCCCCCCCCCCCCCCCCCCCCCCCCCCCCCCCCCCCCCCCCCCCCCCCCCCCCCCCCCCCCCCCCCCCCCCCCCCCCCCCCCCCCCCCCCCCCCCCCCCCCCCCCCCCCCCCCCCCCCCCCCCCCCCCCCCCCCCCCCCCCCCCCCCCCCCCCCCCCCCCCCCCCCCCCCCCCCCCCCCCCCCCCCCCCCCCCCCCCCCCCCCCCCCCCCCCCCCCCCCCCCCCCCCCCCCCCCCCCTCAGTGATGTAACTGGTCGTACATGTCAGACCAAGCCGATGCGTGTCCCTTCGATGAGACACCGGTCCGACTGACAATCTGTTGGTGCGACCGACCATAAAGTATTACACGACGGAGACTTCTGGTTGTGGCTTCGGTTGATTGTCACGACCAAGCATTCTAAAACTAGTGATAAATCAATTACCATCGTTTTCCAAACGACCAAGTATTTTCACAGGAATACAATACATATAGATGGAGTGATTGTCAAGGTTGCAAACCGACATGGCATTGCAAGTTCACTGCAGCAGCAACCGACTAGGTCACTGCATCACTGGCGGGGAAGGTGGGCAGCTCACCTCGCCTACGATGCATGCCCAGCAGCGCCGCCGCAACTGGTCCCGGGATTTGGCTTCTCCTACCGCCCATTTGAAAAGTTGCACCGGCGGCTCATGCCATTGCGCAGGCATGCGCGTTCTTTCCTCCGCAGTCGACTCCGTGAATATGATCTCTGCGATTAGCCCTAGCTGGAAATCAACGCGACGCTGCCAGATGCTGACATCCCTCAGCATCTCTCCCCTGAGATCAACTTGCGCCTCTGCCTTGTGCTGCGCCAGGCGCAACTCCTTGGAACTTCTCTCCAATCGATGCGATGCTTCCTCGATCCGATTTGCCCTTCCTACCCACCACCTGAAACGCAGCCTGGCAAGTCCTCCGGCGCCACCGATCTGTGATTCCAGAGCAATGGATCCCCTCTAAAACACATGTGGGTTTCGCCCAAAGGCAGCAGTGCTGCGGGCCGCAGCGAGAGGGCAGCCCGCGGGATCCTGGGATCTAAGGGATTATCCATGGCGGGATCCTCCATGGCGGGATCCAGTGGGCGAGGTGGGTAGGCGAGCCTAGGCGCTGGGAGAGCCCGACGAGGCTAAGATAAAGATAGTACTACTCCACTCCGTCCACATTTAAATACAAAGGCTACCAACAATATGATGGTTTTGGTTTCGAGGCCCAAAATGGCTCCCGATGAGTTTAGTGGAACATAAATTTCAAGTACTCCCTCCATCTCAGTTTACAAGGCTTGCACGTGTATCTAGGTCATCAATGTAACTTATATAAAATAAATTTTTTAACATAAAAAATATATCATTAAAAATAGAATATTTGAAGTTTGTAATGATATATTTTTGGTAATGTATTCCTCTTATTAAGTTGGTCAAATTAACGACCTAGGTACACGTGCAAGACTTGTA
>JAAAWM010009347.1:7500-22206 GCA_036873465.1 Thinopyrum obtusiflorum | reverse complement strand
CATATCAACTTACTTATACGGAATGGAATGAATTTCACTCCCATTCCTTGGAGTTGAGGGTGAGCACTTGTCTTTTATACCGGTTTCTATACTAAGTCAGGAGCGATAGCGAAGCCGCCTATAGGAGTCGAAGGACGAAAGTCCGTTAGACCTGATGAGCCTCCAAGCCATAGCAACCTCTTGGGGAAATTACGAGCACCGCGTTGCAAATGCACGAGATCAAAGAAATCTAGCGAAGCTGTGGATGAGGCTGGCTAATGGGACGGTCATCTTTCGAACCAAAGTAAAAGGCACTTAAGTTTCATCAGATTCAGACTTACGGTCAGTGCTGAAACCAATGGCCGAACATCCCACTTAAGATAAGAGCCCAACCCACTTCCTTTTTTAGGACTCTGTTTTGCAAGGACTGAGGCATCAAAATCTTTAGCAGATCTTCCTTCTGCTTGATCCTTTTTCTACAGGTCGGGATGTCATCAAAGCCAGGGCTTCTCGCCTTTCCTTTTGACGGCTTCTATCCCTAGACACCGGCCCCCGATACCAATACTAGAGATTTGCCTTGGCTGTAGTTCAAAGAAGTTCTTCGGCTTTGGGAAGATGCGAACCTTATACCATTGTCCTTGGACAGATATGAACCTTACGCGGGCAGCGGATGAGCATATCCCTAGAATACCTGCCTATCCTACCTAACGCTGGATTTCACCTAACGCAAGAGCTAGTACTACGATGAAAATCACTTTTACGAGTGATACCTTTGTCTTTGGTGCTTGAGTTGTCCTCCCAGCGGTGTGATCCTCGATTTCGGAAATGACATATTGAACCGGTATCTTTAGCATATAAAAAATCCGGCATACCCCTTTGACGGCATCCCTCCTCTAAAGCTGCTTCCTTCCTTCAAGCAACGCATTCGCGAACCAATACGTAGTACACGACGTAGTAAATCAATTAAATAATGCAATCCGGGTTAAAGAAATGAAATGGTTGTTGCCTTCTCGGACAAGAAGGATTTCTTTTACGAGCGCTAGAGGGACGAGCTAGATACCTTTTCTATATGACGAGCGCTAGAGAATAGAAATATCATACTTTTTGCGTTGGATCATCCGATGAAGTGGATGCATACATGTACCTCAAGTGGCATTTTCCTTGTGGTGTAATGTGTTCCCATATGGTATATGTAGGTTACAGAACCTTTTCTCTTCCAATTTGGATACTGATTTCTTCTTCAATAGAACCATCCGCTTTCTTTTGAATCTTGTATACCAATTTACATCCCATTCCAACAATCTATTCGTCGTAAGCCCTTCTAGCAGCAATCCAAACGTCCGGGGGGGGGGGGGGGGGGGGGGGGGGGGGGGGGGGGGGGGGGGGGGGGGGGGGGGGGGGGGGGGGGGGGGGGGGGGGGGGGGGGGGGGGGGGGGGGGGGGGGGGGGGGGGGGGGGGGGGGGGGGGGGGGGGGGGGGGGGGGGGGGGGGGGGGGGGGGGGGGGGGGGGGGGGGGGGGGGGGGGGGGGGGGGGGGGGGGGGGGGGGGGGGGGGGGGGGGGGGGGGGGGGGGGGGGGGGGGGGGGGGGGGGGGGGGGGGGGGGGGGGGGGGGGGGGGGGGGGGGGGGGGGGGGGGGGGGGGGGGGGGGGGGGGGGGGGGGGGGGGGGGGGGGGGGGGGGGGGGGGGGGGGGGGGGGGGGGGGGGGGGGGGGGGGGGGGGGGGGGGGGGGGGGGGGGGGGGGGGGGGGGGGGGGGGGGGGGGGGGGGGGGGGGGGGGGGGGGGGGGGGGGGGGGGGGGGGGGGGGGGGGGGGGGGGGGGGGGGGGGGGGGGGGGGGGGGGGGGGGGGGGGGGGGGGGGGGGGGGGGGGGGGGGGGGGGGGGGGGGGGGGGGGGGGGGGGGGGGGGGGGGGGGGGGGGGGGGGGGGGGGGGGGGGGGGGGGGGGGGGGGGGGGGGGGGGGGGGGGGGGGGGGGGGGGGGGGGGGGGGGGGGGGGGGGGGGGGGGGGGGGGGGGGGGGGGGGGGGGGGGGGGGGGGGGGGGGGGGGGGGGGGGGGGGGGGGGGGGGGGGGGGGGGGGGGGGGGGGGGGGGGGGGGGGGGGGGGGGGGGGGGGGGGGGGGGGGGGGGGGGGGGGGGGGGGGGGGGGGGGGGGGGGGGGGGGGGGGGGGGGGGGGGGGGGGGGGGGGGGGGGGGGGGGGGGGGGGGGGGGGGGGGGGGGGGGGGGGGGGGGGGGGGGGGGGGGGGGGGGGGGGGGGGGGGGGGGGGGGGGGGGGGGGGGGGGGGGGGGGGGGGGGGGGGGGGGGGGGGGGGGGGGGGGGGGGGGGGGGGGGGGGGGGGGGGGGGGGGGGGGGGGGGGGGGGGGGGGGGGGGGGGGGGGGGGGGGGGGGGGGGGGGGGGGGGGGGGGGGGGGGGGGGGGGGGGGGGGGGGGGGGGGGGGGGGGGGGGGGGGGGGGGGGGGGGGGGGGGGGGGGGGGGGGGGGGGGGGGGGGGGGGGGGGGGGGGGGGGGGGGGGGGGGGGGGGGGGGGGGGGGGGGGGGGGGGGGGGGGGGGGGGGGGGGGGGGGGGGGGGGGGGGGGGGGGGGGGGGGGGGGGGGGGGGGGGGGGGGGGGGGGGGGGGGGGGGGGGGGGGGGGGGGGGGGGGGGGGGGGGGGGGGGGGGGGGGGGGGGGGGGGGGGGGGGGGGGGGGGGGGGGGGGGGGGGGGGGGGGGGGGGGGGGGGGGGGGGGGGGGGGGGGGGGGGGGGGGGGGGGGGGGGGGGGGGGGGGGGGGGGGGGGGGGGGGGGGGGGGGGGGGGGGGGGGGGGGGGGGGGGGGGGGGGGGGGGGGGGGGGGGGGGGGGGGGGGGGGGGGGGGGGGGGGGGGGGGGGGGGGGGGGGGGGGGGGGGGGGGGGGGGGGGGGGGGGGGGGGGGGGGGGGGGGGGGGGGGGGGGGGGGGGGGGGGGGGGGGGGGGGGGGGGGGGGGGGGGGGGGGGGGGGGGGGGGGGGGGGGGGGGGGGGGGGGGGGGGGGGGGGGGGGGGGGGGGGGGGGGGGGGGGGGGGGGGGGGGGGGGGGGGGGGGGGGGGGGGGGGGGGGGGGGGGGGGGGGGGGGGGGGGGGGGGGGGGGGGGGGGGGGGGGGGGGGGGGGGGGGGGGGGGGGGGGGGGGGGGGGGGGGGGGGGGGGGGGGGGGGGGGGGGGGGGGGGGGGGGGGGGGGGGGGGGGGGGGGGGGGGGGGGGGGGGGGGGGGGGGGGGGGGGGGGGGGGGGGGGGGGGGGGGGGGGGGGGGGGGGGGGGGGGGGGGGGGGGGGGGGGGGGGGGGGGGGGGGGGGGGGGGGGGGGGGGGGGGGGGGGGGGGGGGGGGGGGGGGGGGGGGGGGGGGGGGGGGGGGGGGGGGGGGGGGGGGGGGGGGGGGGGGGGGGGGGGGGGGGGGGGGGGGGGGGGGGGGGGGGGGGGGGGGGGGGGGGGGGGGGGGGGGGGGGGGGGGGGGGGGGGGGGGGGGGGGGGGGGGGGGGGGGGGGGGGGGGGGGGGGGGGGGGGGGGGGGGGGGGGGGGGGGGGGGGGGGGGGGGGGGGGGGGGGGGGGGGGGGGGGGGGGGGGGGGGGGGGGGGGGGGGGGGGGGGGGGGGGGGGGGGGGGGGGGGGGGGGGGGGGGGGGGGGGGGGGGGGGGGGGGGGGGGGGGGGGGGGGGGGGGGGGGGGGGGGGGGGGGGGGGGGGGGGGGGGGGGGGGGGGGGGGGGGGGGGGGGGGGGGGGGGGGGGGGGGGGGGGGGGGGGGGGGGGGGGGGGGGGGGGGGGGGGGGGGGGGGGGGGGGGGGGGGGGGGGGGGGGGGGGGGGGGGGGGGGGGGGGGGGGGGGGGGGATAGAATGAATAGAATACAGCTCAACATTTGAAGAATGGAATCTGTCCCTTAAACCTCCAAGAAATCGAATAAATCTAACTATAGTGGTTGGTGATTCCTGGTCGAGTAATAGTATCTCGGAAAATGGAGTTTCCACTGTTTGTATGGTCTCGTGGTAGATTACCTTCTCCAGGCGGGGAAAGGGCGCCGAAATGAATTAGATATCTTTCCACGGCTGTAACTACTAGTCATTCTACCCCTTAGAACACCTAGTAAAACTACTAGTCCTGGTCGATACACCTACTCGTTTCGTTGCAACTGTCCAATAAGCTAGGGTCGGGCATGTCCAAAGAAGAATGTACCTGGGTCGGTAGCGAGGAAGTAAACTAGTGCTTTCCAACTGAGCTGGATACATCATAGTCCTGGATACATACATATAGCAGGGGTTGCTCGCCTTGTTGAAACTAGTCCCCTTGCTGGCTCGGAAGCACCAGACCTATTCGTTTCACTCGAGAAAGTCATTTGCTTCACCGGTTCGATATGCGATATCAAAATCCTTTCCTTCCACGGATGCGACTAAAAAGAGAGTAGCTTCTCCTGCTCGCCTTGTTGAAACTAGTCATTCTGTTTCTGCTGTGGCTGGTTTATCGGCTGCTCCAACTGTCCAATCTGTCCCAACAGAGTTAGGCATTCCTTCTGAGCTAGCTAGGGAGTCAATAGCAAGACCGGGTACAACAAGCCTATTAGAGAATGAAGTAGCTCGAGTTCGGGGTTATCTCTCCTTTACGAAATAGAGGTTCACTTCGACTTTACTACTTTCCAGCCAACGCACTCTACTCAAATTGAAGGAAATTGTTTGGCCCCTATTCTATTTATTTATTAAGGGAGGGTACTCATAACGTTGAATCACTGTTTTTCTTTCCTAATGTTCATCTCAAGCTGGCTTCGACATCTGGTTATCGTGGTTCTTTCTCCTCCTTTTCTATCGCTTGCTTTCCATATTCCACTTTGACTTTATTTAGTATTGGCTTAAGGCTGTTGGTTCAACCGACTATAAGAAGTTCCAGAAGGGGTCCCGGCTCGGGGGCGGGGGTATCTTACCTCTTTTCCTCTGCGTTCGTGACAAGCTAGTAGGCACTCTTGTGTGGGTTGGCTCATTCCCCCGGAAAACGAATATTAAGAAGATAGATACCATTCCGTCGATACTAGATTCATTCTTTCCGCGAGGGCCTCTGCTTCTCTCTGTTCGGTGGGAGAGTATGGTAGTTGTCCTTCAGCATCTCTCTCAGGCTCAATGCCATTGCTCGATATGATGCGAAAGTCAATTCTATACCAACGGCATCGTATAACAATAGCTCTTGTCTAGGGAAATGCAAAAAGTATGAGGCCATAACATCCGTACCAACACCGACGAACTGACCCGGTTAAAGAACAACCGCGTGCTCAATTCTTAGTTCTGCTCTTTAGCCAAAAGGGTAACGGAATAATTGCGCTGTCTATAGGTGGAGATGAGCTGACTCAAACGAATGGTCATGCCAATGACAAAAAGGACATCCACACTGAAGCTTATTACTCGATTACTGTTAGACCCATGTTGTATGCCCTCATTAGGAGCCCGCAAGCCACTCCTACCTCGCGGGTGATGCATTCCCTTCTCCAGGTACTAAAAGTGATAAATAGGCTCGATTCTCATAAGAAACATGCCACTGAAACCAAAGGAAGTACATATATCTTCTTAGACGGAAGGGAGGGACTAGGGCAAGATAGCTTTATCACAGACAGGGCTGCATCGACCAATCGCTTTTCATTGAGAATAGGAACGAACAGCTTTCGTAGACCTAGCTTTCGTACTGATCTTTTGGATTCGCCGGCCTGCCTAGCCTAGGTTGTTGTATACTCAACTTGAGTTGGTTTTGTCCCTTCGCTCGGAAGAGGTGGCGTCAATGCCGCTCCCAAAGAATGTTGAGTCCATTTTGATCCCAAGAAATGCGTATAGCAAAGTGAAATAGTTGATGCGATGTGCCCGTTTTCTTTCGATAGACCAATGTCATCCGCTATAGTGCCTACCAATAGTGGAGCCGTGGAAGAACAGAACAGACATTCAAAGCAACCGATCAGAAGATAAGTATGAATTGGGACAAAAAGTATGACTTTTCCCAGGATCAAACTTTTTTAAAAAGATACCCCGCGAAAATAGGCATTTACAAAGGGAATGATAAAAAGTAAGGTTTTCCACATGGTGAGATGAACTTTTTCCCGATTTTTCGACGAAAAACAGCCATTTATATATATATAAACACCATTCTATCCAGCATGGGACAAAAGTACAGACTTGTCATCTCCCTTAGGAAATGAGCAAAATATGCTCCATTTTAAAAAACTTTCTATCCAGCATGGGGCAACTTGGTACTTTTTTTCGTTGCTAAGGGAAATTGCCCTTTTTCATGGTCAATTTTCCGATCACTTCAAGCCAGCTAGGGCGAAAAGTAAAGCAAAATGGATTGCTAAGGGGAATTGGCATTTTTCAGCCTCCTTTTAAAAACAAAGTGGAAGCCAGCTACAGCGAAAACCTTACTTTTTTTTGTTTCTAAGGGTGGGTCAATAAAGTTAAAACTTCTGTCTCATATAGCTGCAAAACCTCATATTTTACAGATCGAATTGATCAACGGAAAGGCGGCTAAACCTATTCTTGATACTTGTTCTGACCGCATAACGAAAGTGCATGAAATCGAATCAATGGCTTCAGATCGATAGGAATACAGATTGTAATTAAAGAAATGAAGCCATCTTTCCTCGCCCCCGGAAGGCGCCTGCTCTTTAGTTGAGTATGAAAAGTGCCCCGCGAAGGAACAAAACCAACTCAAGTCAACCGTCCCGTCGATTCGATCTGAAGTATGAATTGGCCGAAGCAGATACCAAGGCTTCATTGAACAGAGGACTAGATGAGATGAGGCCGGCCTATCCACACTGTAAGTAACGGCAAGTGCTAATGCCTCTGAGCTTGACCTGGAAAAACCCCTTTTGTGAACTTGAAAACCGACATGGTCAAAGCACGGAAAGGAAAGTATTGGAAAAGCTAAGCTACATCAACATAGGTTCTATTCTGCTACCTTCACTTCTGACTTCACTCCCACCTATTGATATTGATCTTACCTTACCTCGAGAAGTTATTCGTTTAGGTCTCGATTACCAATTGATACTAGTGTTTATCTAGTCCAACTTGAATGAAGGAAGAGGTTCACTACTGACTGAACTGAAATACGCCAGAAAATCGATTTGTCCAAAGCTGAAGGAAAAGGAGATCCAAGTAGAATCCCAATGGGCCGCAGATCATATGAGGGGAGGCCTGTGGCTGATTGTACAAGAAGGATATGAGAAATCATAAAAAGGGGGGTCAGCGATTTCAAGCTTGGGCGGTTTTCCGACATCTTCCTCGGGCTTTGGAAGAACATAGTATCTCTCGTTTCGTGCTGATCTGGCCAATATAGAAGGAGAAGGTCAGTTAAGCAAAGCAGGTGTGAGCCTTCTCTTGTAAAAGGCACCGTAGCCTTATCCGCACTGTGTAGAAGCATCCTGCCTTTCCTTAAACCTGATATAATGCTTTTTCCTTGTCCAGAACTAGCTTGTTTCACTAGATGAGGGAAAAGCGGGATACCAATTATGTTGGGCTGACTTCGAGAACTTCACTTTTTCTATTTTCTAGAAAGGTTTGAACGTGGCACTAAACCCTCGATGTCAACTAAAGAAAATAGTTCAAGACAGTAGAGCACTGAGGTTCAGCATTTCGTTTAGTGAATGCGGAGATAAAGGCAGCTACTATTGATGCAATGCAATTGGACCGCTGGGTAATGCAAGGGAAGAATGTTCTCATATCCATGCCCCATATTGATTTTTTTATAGAATCAAGCCACTTCTATCGCTTCTCCTAATCTATATCGGGGTTGGCCACTGCTCAAACAAAGGGACCAAACAGAAGAGTCCCCAACCCCGAGTTGGCTCCTCTTCTCAATAATAAAGAGGAGATACAACACTCTAAAGCCAAGATGCACTAATAGCCAATCAAGACACTGAAGCACTAAGCACTAATGGCCAATAGTATAGTATCTTTGTTTGGATGACTTCCCTCCTACCACTGATAAGCTGAGGTTGAAGAGACAGTTGTGGGTACGAGATCCTATGGCGGTAAAGGAGACCTTTCAAATACAATAAATGCTCAATGTACCAGCACAGGGTCAAAGAAGCCTGCTAGGTGCCATAGGATGTGCCGAAATGCCTACCTCTATGGTTTGCGTATAACGTGAATAGCTCCTGTCTGTTGTTTAAAAAGAACAAAAGCACGAGGTAGGGGAGGTTCAGCCGTCAGATATCAGATCTCCCATCAATGGCACGCAGGAACCTTCATCAAGCTGCCCCACCAAAATCCTTCCAAAGATATTGACACTGCCTGATGCTCATGACCAACAATACTATGTAGGGATGACACTTGTTGAATGGTGATGCCTGGGCTGAATAAGCAGCTGCAAGGATTTATCCCAGAAAGTTGTTTTAATATTGACCCACTGAGAGAGAAGCATGTTCCTGAGCATCCATAACCTCGGAATTGATCTTCTCTTTCCCTTTCTTTTCTGCTCCCGTGCTTAGATCGAACAATATTGCGAAATCAGTGATACGAAAAATCCTCTTCCATTCTTTCGGGCTGCAGGCAACTTAGAGAAGAAAACAGGCTTACATCTCCAAGCCACACTAGGTAGGGCAAGGAATAGTCCCTATCACGACTGGTTCTTTTCTTCTTCTATAAGCCTCTGCTGAGCAATCTCCCCATTAGCATCAGCATTCCCTTCATTCTCCCCCTCTCGACTATCACCCTCGGTGCTAGCAGAGAATTCCTCCAAGAACTGACTAAGATCACCTCTACCTGTGTTGTGTAGTATGGCTCATGTTCCCGAAAGGTTACATCCATACTTGCGTATAATTTCCTCCCAATAAGATCCCAACATTGATATCCCTTTTGGCTAGATGCATAATCAATAAATATACACCTCACTGCCCGCGGATCCAACTTGCCAACAGAAGGTCGATGATCTCGCACAAAGCACACACACACAACCTTTCACTTTTGTTTAGGAGGCACCTTGAACTCCCTTTGGCCCAAGAGAAGTTCGGCTGGAGACTTCATACCAAGTATCCTAGACGGCATACGGTTTATGAGGTACGCTGCTGTCATCACTGCCTCACTCGATAAATTCTTTGGCACATTTATCTAAAACATAAGTGACCGTGCCACCTCCTGCAGATGTCGGTTCTTCCTTTCCCTTTCCGCCACTCCATTCTGTGATGGGGTTCCATCCAGTTCCAACACAAGTAGTCTGATGAATAATCCCATGTTCTGATATATAAGCATCAACCTCTCTATTCACATATTCAGTCCCATTATCTGACCGGAGAATCCGAATCTTCGCTTCAAACTAAGTAGCCACCAGCTTATGGAAGTCCTGAAACCATCTCACAACCTCACTCTTGTGCTTCATCAAATAAATCAAGCAAGTCATACGAGTGCAACAGTCCATAAATGTAACAAACCACTTGAACCCGCTCACAGAAGTGACAGAACATGGACCCCAAACATCAGAATGTATCAATAAGAAGGGTTCATCACTTCGAAGGCCAATGCTAGGATATGTAGACCTTGTATGCTTCCCAAACGCGCAAGCATCACACACAAGTATGCTCTTGTCCACCTTCTTAAACAAATAAGGATACATACATCCTACTCTTATTATCAATGGATAGCCCAAACGAAAATGATGTAGCAAGATCTCTGCTTCAGGTCCTCTAGCAATCACAGACAATGCGACATCCACTTGATCAACCACAACCCCTTACGCCTGATTCCAGACCCAATCCTCTTCCCAGTGCCCTTCTCCTCAAATAAACTCTAATCCTCATCAAATGTAACAGTACATTTGAATTGCTCAATGATGGAGCTAATAGAGAGGAGATTGACCGGAAAAGATGGCACATGCAAAATGGAAGGCAACACCATAGACGGTGTGCATTTTACAGACCACACTCCCTTGATAAATTGGGAACTACGGCTTGTGACGGATTACCATGAAAGCTGATTGGATAAACAATCGCATCGCACTCACATCGGATCAAAAAACGCATAGAGAAAGAATTGATGCGGTCATCCTTCCTCCGGAGCAAGAAAGGAAACTCCTCGATTCAGCTTCGTTGCAATAAGCTGCACTTGCGTCCCGATTCGAGATTGTGTGGGTGTAGATAGGAAGAAGTCAAGGCTGTGTCTTTCTCTTTAGTTGTATCCAGGTTCACCTATTTTTTTTCCGTTGTTGCTCTTCAGAAAACGCGTATAGTAAGTATCAGTGGCCTTCGTCGATGGGACCTCCAGTGTATGCGTTACGAGGCAACTAGCATTTTGTCGGGGGGGGGGGGGGGGGGGGGGGGGGGGGGGGGGGGGGGGGGGGGGGGGGGGGGGGGGGGGGGGGGGGGGGGGGGGGGGGGGGGGGGGGGGGGGGGGGGGGGGGGGGGGGGGGGGGGGGGGGGGGGGGGGGGGGGGGGGGGGGGGGGGGGGGGGGGGGGGGGGGGGGGGGGGGGGGGGGGGGGGGGGGGGGGGGGGGGGGGGGGGGGGGGGGGGGGGGGGGGGGGGGGGGGGGGGGGGGGGGGGGGGGGGGGGGGGGGGGGGGGGGGGGGGGGGGGGGGGGGGGGGGGGGGGGGGGGGGGGGGGGGGGGGGGGGGGGGGGGGGGGGGGGGGGGGGGGGGGGGGGGGGGGGGGGGGGGGGGGGCGGACCATATTTCCAAGTGTCATTCTTTTGTTCATTGCTATACCATCGTTTGGTCTTGCGTTGACAGTACTAATAATGGCATTTGTTGTCTTATTCGGAGTTCAAGGAATAGCCTTTCATCTTGGGAATGAGAATGTCGCGGATCTCAATGTTCTCGTCATGACCAATGCTCCTAACGGGGGTGACTTTCCCATAGACCAACCTCCCGTTGGCGGACTACCAGACCTCCAGCAGGAAATGGCGCACGCCGCCCATCCCGAAGACATAATTGCGGAGTTGACTTCCAAGGTTGAAAGAATATTTCACGAAGTAGGCACTCCTCTTCCTTTAGAGGAAGGTGAATCTGCGCGATCGTTCACTGAAAATCATGTATTGTGGAATAGTGAGGGAGGAGATACTCTTCAACAAATCTTCTCCGATTATACGGAAGCCGGGGACGCAAGCGAATTCGTCGCAATAGCCACCAATCTGGCGAAGCGGTTTCGCCGCGCCGAGCTCGGTGAACCGGATTCTCCCGACCCCGATGCGCCTTTGGAAGAGCAGGAGGCTCATTCCACGGGATCCCCTGAAAGCACAAAAGCAAATGATGGGGCGAACGAGGCAGGCCCGTCTTCTTCGCGGAGGGGGGGGGGGGGGGGGGGGGGGGGGGGGGGGGGGGGGGGGGGGGGGGGGGGGGGGGGGGGGGGGGGGGGGGGGGGGGGGGGGGGGGGGGGGGGGGGGGGGGGGGGGGGGGGGGGGGGGGGGGGGGGGGGGGGGGGGGGGGGGGGGGGGGGGGGGGGGGGGGGGGGGGGGGGGGGGGGGGGGGGGGGGGGGGGGGGGGGGGGGGGGGGGGGGGGGGGGGGGGGGGGGGGGGGGGGGGGGGGGGGGGGGGGGGGGGGGGGGGGGGGGGGGGGGGGGGGGGGGGGGGGGGGGGGGGGGGGGGGGGGGGGGGGGGGGGGGGGGGGGGGGGGGGGGGGGGGGGGGGGGGGGGGGGGGGGGGGGGGGGGGGGGGGGGGGGGGGGGGGGGGGGGGGGGGGGGGGGGGGGGGGGGGGGGGGGGGGGGGGGGGGGGGGGGGGGGGGGGGGGGGGGGGGGGGGGGGGGGGGGGGGGGGGGGGGGGGGGGGGGGGGGGGGGGGGGGGGGGGGGGGGGGGGGGGGGGGGGGGGGGGGGGGGGGGGGGGGGGGGGGGGGGGGGGGGGGGGGGGGGGGGGGGGGGGGGGGGGGGGGGGGGGGGGGGGGGGGGGGGGGGGGGGGGGGGGGGGGGGGGGGGGGGGGGGGGGGGGGGGGGGGGGGGGGGGGGGGGGGGGGGGGGGGGGGGGGGGGGGGGGGGGGGGGGGGGGGGGGGGGGGGGGGGGGGGGGGGGGGGGGGGGGGGGGGGGGGGGGGGGGGGGGGGGGGGGGGGGGGGGGGGGGGGGGGGGGGGGGGGGGGGGGGGGGGGGGGGGGGGGGGGGGGGGGGGGGGGGGGGGGGGGGGGGGGGGGGGGGGGGGGGGGGGGGGGGGGGGGGGGGGGGGGGGGGGGGGGGGGGGGGGGGGGGGGGGGGGGGGGGGGGGGGGGGGGGGGGGGGGGGGGGGGGGGGGGGGGGGGGGGGGGGGGGGGGGGGGGGGGGGGGGGGGGGGGGGGGGGGGGGGGGGGGGGGGGGGGGGGGGGGGGGGGGGGGGGGGGGGGGGGGGGGGGGGGGGGGGGGGGGGGGGGGGGGGGGGGGGGGGGGGGGGGGGGGGGGGGGGGGGGGGGGGGGGGGGGGGGGGGGGGGGGGGGGGGGGGGGGGGGGGGGGGGGGGGGGGGGGGGGGGGGGGGGGGGGGGGGGGGGGGGGGGGGGGGGGGGGGGGGGGGGGGGGGGGGGGGGGGGGGGGGGGGGGGGGGGGGGGGGGGGGGGGGGGGGGGGGGGGGGGGGGGGGGGGGGGGGGGGGGGGGGGGGGGGGGGGGGGGGGGGGGGGGGGGGGGGGGGGGGGGGGGGGGGGGGGGGGGGGGGGGGGGGGGGGGGGGGGGGGGGGGGGGGGGGGGGGGGGGGGGGGGGGGGGGGGGGGGGGGGGGGGGGGGGGGGGGGGGGGGGGGGGGGGGGGGGGGGGGGGGGGGGGGGGGGGGGGGGGGGGGGGGGGGGGGGGGGGGGGGGGGGGGGGGGGGGGGGGGGGGGGGGGGGGGGGGGGGGGGGGGGGGGGGGGGGGGGGGGGGGGGGGGGGGGGGGGGGGGGGGGGGGGGGGGGGGGGGGGGGGGGGGGGGGGGGGGGGGGGGGGGGGGGGGGGGGGGGGGGGGGGGGGGGGGGGGGGGGGGGGGGGGGGGGGGGGGGGGGGGGGGGGGGGGGGGGGGGGGGGGGGGGGGGGGGGGGGGGGGGGGGGGGGGGGGGGGGGGGGGGGGGGGGGGGGGGGGGGGGGGGGGGGGGGGGGGGGGGGGGGGGGGGGGGGGGGGGGGGGGGGGGGGGGGGGGGGGGGGGGGGGGGGGGGGGGGGGGGGGGGGGGGGGGGGGGGGGGGGGGGGGGGGGGGGGGGGGGGGGGGGGGGGGGGGGGGGGGGGGGGGGGGGGGGGGGGGGGGGGGGGGGGGGGGGGGGGGGGGGGGGGGGGGGGGGGGGGGGGGGGGGGGGGGGGGGGGGGGGGGGGGGGGGGGGGGGGGGGGGGGGGGGGGGGGGGGGGGGGGGGGGGGGGGGGGGGGGGGGGGGGGGGGGGGGGGGGGGGGGGGGGGGGGGGGGGGGGGGGGGGGGGGGGGGGGGGGGGGGGGGGGGGGGGGGGGGGGGGGGGGGGGGGGGGGGGGGGGGGGGGGGGGGGGGGGGGGGGGGGGGGGGGGGGGGGGGGGGGGGGGGGGGGGGGGGGGGGGGGGGGGGGGGGGGGGGGGGGGGGGGGGGGGGGGGGGGGGGGGGGGGGGGGGGGGGGGGGGGGGGGGGGGGGGGGGGGGGGGGGGGGGGGGGGGGGGGGGGGGGGGGGGGGGGGGGGGGGGGGGGGGGGGGGGGGGGGGGGGGGGGGGGGGGGGGGGGGGGGGGGGGGGGGGGGGGGGGGGGGGGGGGGGGGGGGGGGGGGGGGGGGGGGGGGGGGGGGGGGGGGGGGGGGGGGGGGGGGGGGGGGGGGGGGGGGGGGGGGGGGGGGGGGGGGGGGGGGGGGGGGGGGGGGGGGGGGGGGGGGGGGGGGGGGGGGGGGGGGGGGGGGGGGGGGGGGGGGGGGGGGGGGGGGGGGGGGGGGGGGGGGGGGGGGGGGGGGGGGGGGGGGGGGGGGGGGGGGGGGGGGGGGGGGGGGGGGGGGGGGGGGGGGGGGGGGGGGGGGGGGGGGGGGGGGGGGGGGGGGGGGGGGGGGGGGGGGGGGGGGGGGGGGGGGGGGGGGGGGGGGGGGGGGGGGGGGGGGGGGGGGGGGGGGGGGGGGGGGGGGGGGGGGGGGGGGGGGGGGGGGGGGGGGGGGGGGGGGGGGGGGGGGGGGGGGGGGGGGGGGGGGGGGGGGGGGGGGGGGGGGGGGGGGGGGGGGGGGGGGGGGGGGGGGGGGGGGGGGGGGGGGGGGGGGGGGGGGGGGGGGGGGGGGGGGGGGGGGGGGGGGGGGGGGGGGGGGGGGGGGGGGGGGGGGGGGGGGGGGGGGGGGGGGGGGGGGGGGGGGGGGGGGGGGGGGGGGGGGGGGGGGGGGGGGGGGGGGGGGGGGGGGGGGGGGGGGGGGGGGGGGGGGGGGGGGGGGGGGGGGGGGGGGGGGGGGGGGGGGGGGGGGGGGGGGGGGGGGGGGGGGGGGGGGGGGGGGGGGGGGGGGGGGGGGGGGGGGGGGGGGGGGGGGGGGGGGGGGGGGGGGGGGGGGGGGGGGGGGGGGGGGGGGGGGGGGGGGGGGGGGGGGGGGGGGGGGGGGGGGGGGGGGGGGGGGGGGGGGGGGGGGGGGGGGGGGGGGGGGGGGGGGGGGGGGGGGGGGGGGGGGGGGGGGGGGGGGGGGGGGGGGGGGGGGGGGGGGGGGGGGGGGGGGGGGGGGGGGGGGGGGGGGGGGGGGGGGGGGGGGGGGGGGGGGGGGGGGGGGGGGGGGGGGGGGGGGGGGGGGGGGGGGGGGGGGGGGGGGGGGGGGGGGGGGGGGGGGGGGGGGGGGGGGGGGGGGGGGGGGGGGGGGGGGGGGGGGGGGGGGGGGGGGGGGGGGGGGGGGGGGGGGGGGGGGGGGGGGGGGGGGGGGGGGGGGGGGGGGGGGGGGGGGGGGG
>JAAAWM010009347.1:0-5000 GCA_036873465.1 Thinopyrum obtusiflorum | reverse complement strand
TCTCTGGGTAGCTGCCCGCCCTACTTCATTCCTATCTCCTTCGGCGTCAGCCCCATGTACCCCCTTAAACTAACCACTTGAATTGATCAGGATTTGTTAGGTTGAGTGCATTTTCTTCCAAATCCAGTCAATTTCAAGAAAAGTATCGAAAAATCCCGGGGTTAGGCACCTTTTTTCAGTGAAATCTTGTTTTTTTCCCGCATTAATTAGTTATGGGAGAATCCTTGCTTCCTCAATGCTCTTGCCTTCGCGGTCCTATTAAAAGAGACACAAGAGGTTTTAGCACCGGCATCTTTGGATCAAAAGATCATTCCATCCTAGAACCAACACGACGACTTCTCCTTGCCCGATTTGAAATGGTGATGAATATGAAATTAGGAATATATATGGACAGATGAATTATGCGTCATGGAATCCGGATCATTAAAGAGGTAGTGTAGACAGTTGTCTAAGTGTGATCTTCTTATATCCCCACGAACTGTTCAGCTTGATAGACCCAAGGGGAAATAGAATCTCGAAAGGACCTTTCTTGTCCGTAGCCCCGTTGGAATCGAGGGCTTGATATCTCATTGGCATGACTAATTGATGAGGCCGACTAAGTAGTACTCACGAGGTCCTTGATTTCTTGTTAGTCTGTATCTTTCTCTTTAATAGTATGGTATCCAGGTTCACCTATTTTTTTTCCCCCCCCCCCCCCCCCCCCCCCCCCCCCCCCCCCCCCCCCCCCCCCCCCCCCCCCCCCCCCCCCCCCCCCCCCCCCCCCCCCCCCCCCCCCCCCCCCCCCCCCCCCCCCCCCCCCCCCCCCCCCCCCCCCCCCCCCCCCCCCCCCCCCCCCCCCCCCCCCCCCCCCCCCCCCCCCCCCCCCCCCCCCCCCCCCCCCCCCCCCCCCCCCCCCCCCCCCCCCCCCCCCCCCCCCCCCCCCCCCCCCCCCCCCCCCCCCCCCCCCCCCCCCCCCCCCCCCCCCCCCCCCCCCCCCCCCCCCCCCCCCCCCCCCCCCCCCCCCCCCCCCCCCCCCCCCCCCCCCCCCCCCCCCCCCCCCCCCCCCCCCCCCCCCCCCCCCCCCCCCCCCCCCCCCCCCCCCCCCCCCCCCCCCCCCCCCCCCCCCCCCCCCCCCCCCCCCCCCCCCCCCCCCCCCCCCCCCCCCCCCCCCCCCCCCCCCCCCCCCCCCCCCCCCCCCCCCCCCCCCCCCCCCCCCCCCCCCCCCCCCCCCCCCCCCCCCCCCCCCCCCCCCCCCCCCCCCCCCCCCCCCCCCCCCCCCCCCCCCCCCCCCCCCCCCCCCCCCCCCCCCCCCCCCCCCCCCCCCCCCCCCCCCCCCCCCCCCCCCCCCCCCCCCCCCCCCCCCCCCCCCCCCCCCCCCCCCCCCCCCCCCCCCCCCCCCCCCCCCCCCCCCCCCCCCCCCCCCCCCCCCCCCCCCCCCCCCCCCCCCCCCCCCCCCCCCCCCCCCCCCCCCCCCCCCCCCCCCCCCCCCCCCCCCCCCCCCCCCCCCCCCCCCCCCCCCCCCCCCCCCCCCCCCCCCCCCCCCCCCCCCCCCCCCCCCCCCCCCCCCCCCCCCCCCCCCCCCCCCCCCCCCCCCCCCCCCCCCCCCCCCCCCCCCCCCCCCCCCCCCCCCCCCCCCCCCCCCCCCCCCCCCCCCCCCCCCCCCCCCCCCCCCCCCCCCCCCCCCCCCCCCCCCCCCCCCCCCCCCCCCCCCCCCCCCCCCCCCCCCCCCCCCCCCCCCCCCCCCCCCCCCCCCCCCCCCCCCCCCCCCCCCCCCCCCCCCCCCCCCCCCCCCCCCCCCCCCCCCCCCCCCCCCCCCCCCCCCCCCCCCCCCCCCCCCCCCCCCCCCCCCCCCCCCCCCCCCCCCCCCCCCCCCCCCCCCCCCCCCCCCCCCCCCCCCCCCCCCCCCCCCCCCCCCCCCCCCCCCCCCCCCCCCCCCCCCCCCCCCCCCCCCCCCCCCCCCCCCCCCCCCCCCCCCCCCCCCCCCCCCCCCCCCCCCCCCCCCCCCCCCCCCCCCCCCCCCCCCCCCCCCCCCCCCCCCCCCCCCCCCCCCCCCCCCCCCCCCCCCCCCCCCCCCCCCCCCCCCCCCCCCCCCCCCCCCCCCCCCCCCCCCCCCCCCCCCCCCCCCCCCCCCCCCCCCCCCCCCCCCCCCCCCCCCCCCCCCCCCCCCCCCCCCCCCCCCCCCCCCCCCCCCCCCCCCCCCCCCCCCCCCCCCCCCCCCCCCCCCCCCCCCCCCCCCCCCCCCCCCCCCCCCCCCCCCCCCCCCCCCCCCCCCCCCCCCCCCCCCCCCCCCCCCCCCCCCCCCCCCCCCCCCCCCCCCCCCCCCCCCCCCCCCCCCCCCCCCCCCCCCCCCCCCCCCCCCCCCCCCCCCCCCCCCCCCCCCCCCCCCCCCCCCCCCCCCCCCCCCCCCCCCCCCCCCCCCCCCCCCCCCCCCCCCCCCCCCCCCCCCCCCCCCCCCCCCCCCCCCCCCCCCCCCCCCCCCCCCCCCCCCCCCCCCCCCCCCCCCCCCCCCCCCCCCCCCCCCCCCCCCCCCCCCCCCCCCCCCCCCCCCCCCCCCCCCCCCCCCCCCCCCCCCCCCCCCCCCCCCCCCCCCCCCCCCCCCCCCCCCCCCCCCCCCCCCCCCCCCCCCCCCCCCCCCCCCCCCCCCCCCCCCCCCCCCCCCCCCCCCCCCCCCCCCCCCCCCCCCCCCCCCCCCCCCCCCCCCCCCCCCCCCCCCCCCCCCCCCCCCCCCCCCCCCCCCCCCCCCCCCCCCCCCCCCCCCCCCCCCCCCCCCCCCCCCCCCCCCCCCCCCCCCCCCCCCCCCCCCCCCCCCCCCCCCCCCCCCCCCCCCCCCCCCCCCCCCCCCCCCCCCCCCCCCCCCCCCCCCCCCCCCCCCCCCCCCCCCCCCCCCCCCCCCCCCCCCCCCCCCCCCCCCCCCCCCCCCCCCCCCCCCCCCCCCCCCCCCCCCCCCCCCCCCCCCCCCCCCCCCCCCCCCCCCCCCCCCCCCCCCCCCCCCCCCCCCCCCCCCCCCCCCCCCCCCCCCCCCCCCCCCCCCCCCCCCCCCCCCCCCCCCCCCCCCCCCCCCCCCCCCCCCCCCCCCCCCCCCCCCCCCCCCCCCCCCCCCCCCCCCCCCCCCCCCCCCCCCCCCCCCCCCCCCCCCCCCCCCCCCCCCCCCCCCCCCCCCCCCCCCCCCCCCCCCCCCCCCCCCCCCCCCCCCCCCCCCCCCCCCCCCCCCCCCCCCCTGACCTTCTTTAAGCTGCTTCGACTACGGGAACCACAAGGAAAACGGAACACAAGCGGGAATGTGGGAGTGGGTCCTTCCATATAGTTGGCTTGATGGCCCTTGTGGACAGAGTCTGTTCTCATTAGAGAATTGACCTTAGAACTTTGTGATCAAGACCCGTGGTTAGTCCAGTAGAAACTTTCTCTCCGGAAAGGAGGTCCGCTTATTTACTTATCTGAAAAAGCAAAAGGTAGGTAGGCTGTTTCAGAGAAGAGTATGTGGGTTTTCACATAGCCGGATATGAAAAGAGACCCTAATGAGCAGCTTTTTTTTGATTCGTAAACCCTTCTTTCTGTGCTTATGGAATCAGCCAGTGGCAGGTCTTGGCGATTGAATTCATCCCGTTTTACTTTGTTGAGTGCGATCTGGTATTGACTTGCCCTTATTTTCCATCGATCGGGTAGTTAGTTAGGTCCCGCGGACAAGAAGTCCTATATACTGAAATAAGAGGGACTCCTTCCAGGCATCGCCGTTAAGGTGCTCTTTTGATAGATTTCTATACCTTCCCCTCCCTTTCCTCTGTATCCGGGCCTACGCGAACAGCTGCTTGCTTATCGAAGAAGTCTGCTCACATGATTGGAATATGGCTCCCGTATGCATGCTATTTTGGGACTGAGGAATGCCTTTCTATGGTGGACCCTGAGGTCGGACTCTTGCTGCTTGATTCAAAACCGGATTCAATAGCAGCAACATATTGATGATGGTGCCTGAACTACCTATTCTATTACCTTTTGGGGAGCCCCAAAGCCACATCAAGCCCTATGCTATGGGTCAAGGTACTCTCGAGACCGTCTGGATTGAAGACTATCAAGCACCGCAGGTGGTACCAGCATTCCCTGTCGATAGGGCAGCACATTCCAATCTCTGGGTAGCTGCCCGCCCTACTTCATTCCTATCTCGATCGATAAGATGGCGGAGCCCATGAGGACTGCAATAGAATAGTGCCATTCCATCGTGTGAAGGCCGCAGTTCCGGTAAAACAAGTCGTTGTAAGACTGAGATTGTCGCATCGCATCTCTCGCGTCAATGAGTCTTTTAGAAAATGACGAAATAGCTCAGTTGGGAGACTCGCTCTTATACGAAAAAAAGGCATTCGTGCAAGAAGCACAAGCCATTTTCTCGCTCTGTTCTTTTCACTCGAAAGTAGATGGGCCAGGTGGTCCACGTTCTTATGATCTCTCTCTTTCTTCTTTCGATTGTGTGGGTGTGAAGTCTACCGTCAAGCTAGTTTCTAGTCAGTCTAGCTCTTTCTTTCTCACGGCGTGGACTCGAACCACAATTTCTCCTTTTAGTGGATCGTGATTTGGTCTGTCGTCCTCCTCATTATAGTCCTCCTAGAATCCAAGGCATTTCATCGGAATACATCCTGTCTTTTCACCTTTGTAGTCCTATGCATAGTAAGTACTATAGCCCCAATCATAGCAACTAATAAAATCAGACTAGAAACCAAAAACCAGACGGAATAGTAGGTATAAAGTAAATTGCCCAATGTTTCCAAATTAGTCCAACTTCGTACCTTTCCGGCATAAACCGTATATCTCAGAGAGGTCGTATTTCTGTGGGTTGGTAGTAATGGAATGGTTTCATTATCTAAAATGAAGAACATTTCCCACCAAAAGATCAGTCCAATAATACCACTCACTGGTAAATAGCGCAATACTTCTTCATGAATCTCCGCTATTTGAATATTGAACATCATAACCACGAACAGGAATGAAACGGCAATAGCTCCTATATGAACTACTGGGGAGATCATAGCGGA
>JAAAWM010009346.1:0-22204 GCA_036873465.1 Thinopyrum obtusiflorum | reverse complement strand
CGGAAAGCTGCGTGGATTCATCGTTTCCCATAGAGGAATCGAGGCCAGTCCGGCCAAAATTAGAGGACTATCTCAGCTCGCAATACCAACAGAGCTCAAGCATGTTCAGAAGCTGGCTAGATGCATGGCAGCCTTGATCCTCTTCATATCTCGCCTTGGAGAAAAATTATTGCCACTCTACAAGCTGCTCAAAAAGACCAAGAACTTCCAATGGACAGACGAAGCAGCTGCGGTGCTTGAGGAGATTAAAACACTTCTAGCTGGCAACCCTATCCTGACCGCACCTGGTATCGGCGAGCCCATGTTGCTATATGTTTCAGCCCCCAATCAGGTGGTTAGCGCGGTGCTTGTGGTGGAATGAGAATATGAGGGCCATAAATTTCAAGTCTAGAAGCCGGTCTACTACGTTTTTGAGGTTCTAACGCCATGCAAGTCATGATACCCACACTATCAAAAGATAGCTTACACGGTCTTTATGGCATCGCGAAAGCTTCGACACTACTTTCAAGAATGTTCGGTCATAGTGGCATCGGAGGTCCCCTTGAACGATATAATCAATAAGAGAGACACCACGGGCCGCATCGCCAAATGGGCCATCGAGCTCCTCCCCTTCGAGATAACGTGCAAACCACGCCGAGACATTAAATCTCAGGTGTTGGCCAATTTCATAGCCGAATGGACTGAAGCTGAACTACCCAGGGAGTATAGTACATATTCACACTGGACAATGTATTTCGATGGCTCAAAGATGTTAGTCGGACTGGGGGCTGGGGCCATCCTAATTTCTCCCACAGGCGACACTATTCAGTACGTCCTACAAATAATGTATACGGACTCTAACAACGCAGCCGAGTACGAAGCGCTACTACATGGTCTTCGTATGGCCACACCAATGGGAATGCAGCGCCTTGAGGTAAGGGGAGATTCAAACCTAGCGATCTCTCAAGTTAACGGCGAATTCGACGCCAAGGACCCCAAGATGGCGGCATACAAAAACGTAGTCCTCCGGATATTGGCCCGATTCGAGGGCCTAGAATTTCACCATGTCGCTAGAGACAGCAATCAAGCAGCCGACGTCCTCGCCCGGGGGGGGGGGGGGGGGGGGGGGGGGGGGGGGGGGGGGGGGGGGGGGGGGGGGGGGGGGGGGGGGGGGGGGGGGGGGGGGGGGGGGGGGGGGGGGGGGGGGGGGGGGGGGGGGGGGGGGGGGGGGGGGGGGGGGGGGGGGGGGGGGGGGGGGGGGGGGGGGGGGGGGGGGGGGGGGGGGGGGGGGGGGGGGGGGGGGGGGGGGGGGGGGGGGGGGGGGGGGGGGGGGGGGGGGGGGGGGGGGGGGGGGGGGGGGGGGGGGGGGGGGGGGGGGGGGGGGGGGGGGGGGGGGGGGGGGGGGGGGGGGGGGGGGGGGGGGGGGGGGGGGGGGGGGGGGGGGGGGGGGGGGGGGGGGGGGGGGGGGGGGGGGGGGGGGGGGGGGGGGGGGGGGGGGGGGGGGGGGGGGGGGGGGGGGGGGGGGGGGGGGGGGGGGGGGGGGGGGGGGGGGGGGGGGGGGGGGGGGGGGGGGGGGGGGGGGGGGGGGGGGGGGGGGGGGGGGGGGGGGGGGGGGGGGGGGGGGGGGGGGGGGGGGGGGGGGGGGGGGGGGGGGGGGGGGGGGGGGGGGGGGGGGGGGGGGGGGGGGGGGGGGGGGGGGGGGGGGGGGGGGGGGGGGGGGGGGGGGGGGGGGGGGGGGGGGGGGGGGGGGGGGGGGGGGGGGGGGGGGGGGGGGGGGGGGGGGGGGGGGGGGGGGGGGGGGGGGGGGGGGGGGGGGGGGGGGGGGGGGGGGGGGGGGGGGGGGGGGGGGGGGGGGGGGGGGGGGGGGGGGGGGGGGGGGGGGGGGGGGGGGGGGGGGGGGGGGGGGGGGGGGGGGGGGGGGGGGGGGGGGGGGGGGGGGGGGGGGGGGGGGGGGGGGGGGGGGGGGGGGGGGGGGGGGGGGGGGGGGGGGGGGGGGGGGGGGGGGGGGGGGGGGGGGGGGGGGGGGGGGGGGGGGGGGGGGGGGGGGGGGGGGGGGGGGGGGGGGGGGGGGGGGGGGGGGGGGGGGGGGGGGGGGGGGGGGGGGGGGGGGGGGGGGGGGGGGGGGGGGGGGGGGGGGGGGGGGGGGGGGGGGGGGGGGGGGGGGGGGGGGGGGGGGGGGGGGGGGGGGGGGGGGGGGGGGGGGGGGGGGGGGGGGGGGGGGGGGGGGGGGGGGGGGGGGGGGGGGGGGGGGGGGGGGGGGGGGGGGGGGGGGGGGGGGGGGGGGGGGGGGGGGGGGGGGGGGGGGGGGGGGGGGGGGGGGGGGGGGGGGGGGGGGGGGGGGGGGGGGGGGGGGGGGGGGGGGGGGGGGGGGGGGGGGGATAAGAAAGCGGATTGAGCTCGGTCAATGTAAAGTACATGGATACATAGAATAGACACATCTACTCTTGATCGACATTGTCTATCAATTGCTCTAAAGCATAATCTTTCTGAGAATAGCGAGCGGCTTGCATCACCTCATCGTACACCAAGCTTAGTGGTATCTCCTGGCCGTCAGGGCCCACCGGACCAACCCAGGCCATATGCACCGGGTCTAGCTTGGTGAAGCGGGTCTTTACCATAGCCCATGCCTCGCGCGCTCCTTCTCGGCAAGCTGAGATCTTCCATAATTCGAAGCGTCACCGAGCCCCTTTAAAGTGACTGGCTAGTTCGACCATACTCTCTGGCGGCACATCTGACGGCCATAACGCCTTCGCCATGCTCTTCATGGCTTTTCTGGCCTTTTCATAAGTCTTCGACAGCTCCTTTAAAAGGTTCCCGTCATAAGTGCTTAGTTCTTCCTCGGGCCGCCCAGTCAGAAGACCTAACAAGCATGTGTGGCACATCATCATTAACACATCAATGACACTTGCCAACAGCACGGTATGATCAGCACTTACCGAATATGCCACCTTTTAGCTTCTGGTTTTCCTCCACATTTTGGGCCAGCTGAATTTTCAAACTCTTAATTTCCTTGGCTTGCCGTTGATTTTTCGCCTTGAGCTCATTTTTCTCCTCCTGACTTCGCGTCAGCACTCGTTTACCAGCCTTCAGCTCCCTCCGCAGCTCACTTATAGCTCCCGCGGCTATACGGAGAATACGGTGTTAATGCTTAGCATACAACGTATACCTACAAAAATAGTCTTTCCTACCCACCGGACAATTCGCTGCTGGCTTTTCGAGCCGCATCCAGTTCGGCCTTGGCTTCGACCAATTGTGTTTGACTCACTTCAAGGTCCTCGGACAGCTTTCTATTCTGCTTTCTTGCAGCCTACAAAAGGGGGGGGGGGGGGGGGGGGGGGGGGGGGGGGGGGGGGGGGGGGGGGGGGGGGGGGGGGGGGGGGGGGCGCAACCTGACGCCTCCATCCCTGTTCAAGTGGCGATCAGTAAGAATTTGGTGTGATCTGCGGGCTCAAAACAATGGATTATGGCTTACCCAGTCCGCTGGATTAAAGCATTAAATTCCTGCTCGGCAAAGGCAATATGACGCAAAGTCTCCCTCCGGCGGCGATGCTTCATTACGCTCTCGACTTCAGAATTAGTGACCAAAACATCGTCGGAGTCTGTCGGAGGCACTCTAACCACTGCTTGTTCGGAGGGGGCTCTGGCCTGTGCCGAAGACTGGGGACTGGAGTTGCGGTTCGGCGCATCCGGGAAATCTTCGGATTGACATAGAGGCATATGCCTTCTGCAAAATTGAGCAAGCTTTAATAAACAAGTGACAAAGGCGATCCTCACCACAATTCTGAAATATGTTACCTCTGGGCGGAGGGGGCAGGCGCTTCTGCCTCGGCGGAAGCTTTCCGCTTTGATCTCCCATCAAGGGCCGAAGCTGACGCAGTCCGTGCTCCTCCTGAGGCATTCTTACGCGCAGTGCGGTGACCCTTGGGAGCAGAAGTCAGCACGTGGGCGGTGGCGTGAGACGAACGCCCTGTTCAGGAGAGGGTCTTCTTTTCACTTACTTTGAAAGAGGGAAGAACCCCGGGGTGATCGGCTGTTACAGCCACTCTGACACCATCAAAGCCCTCCTGATAGAACACCCCATCTTCAAATTTGATCGACATCTCTGGGTCATCATGATACCCCGGGTCGCCATCACGAGAGTGATTCTCTGGTTGAGGAGGAGGACAACTAATGGACGCAACCTGACGCCTCCATCCCTGTTCAAGTGGCGATCAGTAAGAATTTGGTGTGATCTGCGGGCTCAAAACAATGGATTATGGCTTACCCAGTCCGCTGGATTGTATCTAGAGCAACCTTCCCGAATACTCATGCGAGCGAACTCTGTTTCGTCTCCCTTGAAGAGGTCGGCGAGTATTTTAGCCAGGGCCGCCTTGTTGTCCGGCCCTTGCCGCTGGTGACACATCACATCGTTGGTCCCGTTATAGCACCATAAAGGGTGGCCCCGCTGTTGGAGAGGTTGCACGCATTGGGTAATGGCGATGGCCATAATTTCGACCATGACCAGCTTGCTACTGGTTAGCAGCCTGATCTTGGCCGACAGTGCACGCACTTCTTCGCTATCCTTTTGGGAAGGACCTCTGGGCCGCCAGTTGTACTGCTTTATAGGCGGGTCATTCGAATATTCACGTAGCCCTTGCCGAATTGGATCGATGAGGGGAACGTCTTCAATATAAAACCACTCTGAAGTCCATCCTTCGGGATCTTTCTGTGGGGTCCCGATTGGGTACCCTGTCCCAGCTATTCGCCATACTTCGGCGCCGCCTACCTCAAATATAGATCCCTCCGGAAGGCGAGGGACAAGATAGAAATACTTCTTCCAGAAGTCAAAGTGGGGCTCGCAACTTAGAAATATCTCGCACAAGGCCACAAAGCCAGAAATGTGCAATATGGACCCTATGGTGAGGTTGTGGAGCTGGATCCCATAAAACTCTAGCAGACTCCGTAGAAAGGGATGAATAGGAAAACCCAAACCTCTTAGAAGGAAGGTCATGAGACATACCCTCTCCTCCTTGCTTGGGCGGGGGAGTTCTCGGCAACGGCGCAGCCATCGACGGAGATGAGACCGGCGCGGACTGGGACCAGATCGGCCGGAGGGAGGAAACGATGCCTCTGCAAGCGACTCAGCTAGATGCGCGAGACTGAACAGCTCGACCAATCGCCTGGGAGCGGGTTGTGAGGGCGCGAGGATGAACCTGGGAGGTCGGCCATGGCGTCGGAGGATTTCTTTGATGTCGTTCATGGCAAAAGGGGGGAGGATAACTGTTCTCAAGCACCTTTGGATTTATAAATAGGCGTCTTATCATGAAGCCGAAAGGACGGGTGCGTAGAAGGGCGGCATTGGGCCGCACGCCCTCTGAAAGGTGTGTAAAGCCCTCACCCTGAGAAATGGCATTAAACTCTGATGGTCTCACCTCAATCTCGAGATGTATTCGGATCTTAGAATCCTGAGACTGTCCGGACCCGAGTGCGTTAAATCGGGTTTCGGATAATATTTAGCGAAATTGACACGGCTTCAAATGGAATGAAGGAACTCGTCTCGCAAACCGATGATGTGAAGATTCCAGAAGATGATCCCCGGCATTGGAGGCAAGTTCTGGGGCTACTGAGGGAGTCATGGACTAAGGGGTCCTCGAGGCGACGACCCATTATACATGGGCCGGACTGGTGGAGATGGGACGTAACCGAAGATCTATGAAGCCGTGGTGTGCCCTCCAAGTCAAGGATGGACGAGATCCCATTCCCTCTTATTGTAATCTATCTTCGGTAACCCTAACCCTATCGGTGTCTATATAAACCGAGGGTTGTAGTCTTTAAGGCTAGAGCTTTATTCATCACCTCATCACCTTAGGGTTTAGCTCGTGCTGATCTCGAGGTAGATCTAGTCTGTAAACCATATTACACATCCAATATAATCAAGCAGGACGTAGGGTTTTACCTCTTCGAGAGGGCCCGAACCTGGGTAAACATTGTGTTCGTCGTCCCTTGTTACCCATTGATCCTAGATCCACAGCTCGGGACCCCCTACCCCGAGGTCTGCCGGTTTTGACACCGACACTCGTCTTCTTCATCGTCAGCAAGGTGGATGATATCTGTTGGTTCTCCAGTCACTCAACAACAACTCATTCAATTGTCAAATCCACTAGTAAAATAGAGCAGAGTGAAAACCTGCCATACCTCGCTGAGAAGTGGCCGCGTCCGCGGTGTCCATCTCCACATGGTCCTCATCAACCCGCATGGGCGACGTTATCGAAGTGGCAGCTTTGGCACACAATTCTCACTCAGTCAGCAAAGGCATGAAGTTCTGCAGCAATAAGAAGGAAAAAAAACAATCATGTCGAAGCGATAGGCACAGTGACCTTTATTCTGGGCAGAGCCTTCCGGGGTTTCGATGGGGCGACCTTGGGCTGTTTCGCGGTCTTTTCAGCCGGATCTGGCGTTGCGGTCCGGGTGTGCTTTGAGTTCCTGGCACTCGACACCACGGCCTTACTCTGGCTGGCTGCCGGATCTTGGTTCAGTTTGGATCGACACTCGGTGCGCGGAGGAGACTCGACTTCCTCACTCTCTTCCGAGTCGTCACCACTGCCCTCACTGTCTTCGGCATAACTGATATCGACGCTCCTGCCCTTGCTCTCTGCTCCTTCAATGAGCGGTTCTCCGTTCGGCATGGGTGAAAACACCTTCATGAACTCCTGTGAGGCACAAATATCAAAGTCAGCCGGTTATCAATCCAGTCGCATGTTGGAAACAAAAAGTAAAACACTCGACAACATATGTCTTGTTGGGGAACGTTGCATGGAAAACAAAAAAATTCTACGCACACGCAATGATCTATCCATGGAGATGCATAGCTACAAGAGGGGGAGAGTGTGTCTATGTACCCTCGAATACCGTAAGCAGAAGCGTTTCACAACGCGGTTGATGTAGTCGAACTTTCTTCGCGATCCAACCGATCGAGTACCGAACGTACGGCACCTCCGCGTTCAGCACACGTTCAGCTCGGGGACGTCCACGCCTTCTTGATCCAGCAAGACAGCGAGGTAGTGGATGAGTTCCTATAGCGCGACAGTGTGGTGACGGTGATAGTGAAGTTATCTCCGTAGGGCTTCGCCTAAGCACTATGAAAATATGCCCGGGGGTGTAAACTGAGGAGGGGGGCGTCGCACACGGCTAGGCAATTGTCTAGGTTGTGCTAGGCGCCCCCCTCCCACATATATATAGGAGGGGGGGAGGAGGGAGCAGCCAGGAGGGTGCCCCAAGTAGGCCGAATCCTACTTGGGGTCCTCCGCAAGTGGCGCCCCCCCTTGCCTTATTTGTGGGAGAAGAAAGGAAAGAGGGGAAGAGAGAAGGAAGGGGAGGCCGAATCCTCCCCCCTTTCCTTTCCCCACTTGGGAGGCTGCCATGGGGGGCGTGCCAGCCCCTTGTGGGCTGGTGTGCTCCCCTCTTATGGCCCAATAGGCCCAATACCCTCCCAGGGTTGATCGGTACCCCCTCCGGTACTTCGATGATTATCCAGTTTTCTCCAAAACACTTCCGGTGTCCGAATACCATCGTCCTATATATCAATATTTACCTCTCAACCATTTCGAGACTCTTCGTCATGTCTATGATCTCATCCGGGACTCCGAACAACATTCGGTCACCAAATCATATAACTCATATAACACTATATCATCAATGAACGTTAAGCGTGCGGACCCTACGGGTTCGAGAACTATGTAGACATGACCGAGATGCCTCTCCGGTCAATAACCAATAGCGGAACCTAGATGCCCATATTGGTTCCTACATATTCTATGAAGATCTTTATCGGTCGAACTATTATGACAACATACGTAATTCCCTTTGTCCATCGGTATGTTACTTGCCTGAGATTAGATCGTCGGTATCTTCATACCAGTTCAATCTCATTATCGGAAAATCTCTTTACTTGTTCCTTACTACATCACCTTGTAACTAACTCCTTAGTCATTTGCTTGCAATCTTATGATGTGTATTACCGAGAGGGCCTAGAGATACCTCTCCGATACTCGGAGTGACAAATCCTAACCTCGATCTATGCCAACTCAACAAAAACCTTCGGAGATACCTGTAATACCTGTAGAGCATCTTTACGATCACCCAGTTATGTTGTGACATTTGATAACACACAAGGTATTCCTCCGGTATCCGGGAGTTGCATAATCTCATAGTCGAAGGAATATGTATTTGACATGAAGAAAGCAATAGCAATAAACTGAACGATCATTATGCTAAGCTAACAGATGAGTCTTGTCCATCACATCATTCTCCTAATGATGTGATCCCGTTATCAAATGACAAGACATGTCTATGGTTAGGAAACCTTAACCATCTTTGATCAACGAGCTAGTGGGGGGGGGGGGGGGGGGGGGGGGGGGGGGGGGGGGGGGGGGGGGGGGGGGGGGGGGGGGGGGGGGGGGGGGGGGGGGGGGGCAAAATCTTGTCAAGGTATGTGCTTTGTGTCTCCCACTTGCACTAGAGTCAATAATCTAGTTCACATCACCATGTGATTTAACACCCATAGTTCACATCGCCATGTGACCAACACCCAAAGAGTCTACTATAGTCAATAATCTAGTTCACATCGCCATGTGATTAACACCCAAAGAGTACTAAGGAGTGATCATGTTTTGCTTGTGAGAGAAGTTCAGTCAACGGGTCTATCACATTCAGATCCGTATGTATTTTGCAACTTTCTATGTCTACAATGCTCTGTATGGAGCTACTCTAGCTAATTGCTCTCACTTTCAATATGTATCCAGATTGAGACTCAGAGTCATCCGAATCGGCGTCAAAGCTTGCATCGACGTAACCCTTTACGACGAACTCTTTATTACCTCCATAATCAAGAAATATCTCCTTAGTCCTCTTAGGTAACTAAGGATAATTTTGACCGCTGTCCAGTGATCTACTCCTGGATCACTATTGTACCCCCTTGCCAAACTCATGCCAAGGTACACAATAGGTTTGGTACACAGCATGGCATACTTTATAGAACCTATGGCTGAGGCATAGGGAATGACTTTCATTCTCTCTCTATCTTCTGCCGTGGTTGGGTTTTGAGTCTTACTCAACTTCACACCTTGCAACACAGGCAAGAACCCTTTCTTTGACTGATCCATTTTGAACTTCTTCAAAATCTTGTCAAGGTATGTGCTTTGTGACAGTCCTATTAAGCGTCTCGATCTATCCCTATAGATCTTGATGCCCAATATATAAGTAGCTTCACCGAGGTCTTTCATTGAAAAATTCTTATTCAAGTATCCCTTTTATGCTATCCAGAAATTCTATATCATTTCCAATCAATAATATGTCATCCACATATAATATCTGAAATGCTACAGAGCTCCCATTCACTTTCTTGTAAATATAGGCTTCACCATAAGTATGTATAAAACCATATGCTTTGATCACCTCATCAAAGCGTATATTCCAACTCCGAGATGCTTGCACCAGTCCATAGATGGATCGCTGGAGCTTGCACACTTTGTTAGCACCTTTAGGATCGACAAAACCTTCTGGTTGCATCATATACAACTCTTCTTTAATATCCATTAAGGAATGCAGTTTTTGACATCCATTTACTAGATTTCATAATTATAAAATGCGGCAATTGCTAACATGATTCGGACGGACTTAAGAATCGCTACGGGTGAGAAAGTCTCATCGTAGTCAACCCCTTGAACTTGTCGAAAACACTTTTGTGACAAGTCGATCTTTGTAGACAGTGATATTACCATCAGCGTCCGTCTTCCTCTTGAAAATCCATTTATTCTCAATGGCTTGCCGATCATTGGGCAAATCCACCAAAGTCCACACTTTGTTCTCATACATGGATCCTATCTCAGATTTCATGGCCTCAAGCCATTTATCAGAATCTGGGCTCATCATAGCTTCTTCATAGTTCGTAGGTTCGCCATGGTCTAATAACATGACTTCCAGGATAGGATTACCGTACCACTCTGGTGCGGAACGTGCTCTGTTCAACCTACGAAGTCCAGTAGTAACTTGATCCGAAGTTTCATGATCATCATCATTAGCTTCCTCTCTAGTTGGTGTAGGCATCACGGGAATGGATTTCTCTGATGTGCTACTCTCCAATTCGAGAGAAGGTACAATTACCTCATCAAGTTCTACTTTCCTCCCACTCACTTCTTTCGAGAAAAAAACTCCTTCTCTAGAAAGGACCCATTCTTAGCAACAAAGATCTTGCCTTCGGATTTGTGGTAGAAGGTGTACCCAATAGTTTCTTTAGGGTATCCTATGAAGATGCACTTCTCCAATTTAGGTTCGAGCTTATCAGGCTAAAGCATTTTGACATAAGCATCGCATCCCCAAACTTTAAGAAATGACAGCTTAGGTTTTTTGAAAAACCATAGTTCATACAGTGTCGTCTCAACGGATTTAGACGGTGCCCTATTTAACGTGAATGCGGCTATCTCTAATACATAACCCCAAAATGATAGTGGTAAATCGGTAAGGGGGGGGGGGGGGGGGGGGGGGGGGGGGGGGGGGGGGGGGGGGGGGGGGGGGGGGGGGGGGGGGGGGGGGGGGGGGGGGGGGGGGGGGGGGGGGGGGGGGGGGGGGGGGGGGGGGGGGGGGGGGGGGGGGGGGGGGGGGGGGGGGGGGGGGGGGGGGGGGGGGGGGGGGGGGGGGGGGGGGGGGGGGGGGGGGGGGGGGGGGGGGGGGGGGGGGGGGGGGGGGGGTCTTTGAACTTTTCAAATGTTTCAGACTTGTGTTTCATCATGTAGATATACCCATACCTACTCAAATCATCTGTGAAGGTCAAAAAATGATGATACCCGCCGCGTGCTTCAACACTCATCGGACCGCATACATCGGTATGTATTATTTCCGATAAGTCAATAGCTCGCTCCATTGTTCCGGAGAACGGAGTTTTAGTCATCTTGCCCATGAGGCATGGTTCGCAAGTATCAAATGATTCATAATCAAGTGATTCCAAAAGCCCATCCGCATGGAGTTTGTTCATGCGCTTTACACCAATATGACCTAAACGGCAGTGCCATAAGTATGTTGCACAATCATTATCAACTTTGCATCTTTTGGCATCGATATTATGAATATGTGTATCACTACGATCAAGATTCAATAAACCATTTACATTGGGTGTATGACCATAGAAGGTTTTATTCATGTAAACAGAACAACAATTATTCTCTGACTTAAATGAATAACCGTATTGCAATAAACATGATGAAATCATATTCATGCTCAACACAAACACCAAATAACATTTATTTAGGTTCAACACTAATCCCGAAGATAGAGGGAGTGTGCGATGGTGATCGTATCAACCTTGGAATCATTTCCAACACACATCGTTACCTCACCCTTAACTAGTCTCTGTTTATTCTGCAACTCCTATTTTGAGTTACTAATCTTAGCAACTGAACCAGTATCAAATACCCAGGGGCTACGGGGGGGGG
The DNA here is from genome assembly GCA_036873465.1 of Thinopyrum obtusiflorum. Taxonomy (NCBI): domain Eukaryota; kingdom Viridiplantae; phylum Streptophyta; class Magnoliopsida; order Poales; family Poaceae; genus Thinopyrum; species Thinopyrum obtusiflorum. The sequence goes on along the minus strand of JAAAWM010009346.1, from coordinate 10,760 downwards.
GGGGGGGGGGGGGGGGGGGGGGGGGGGGGGGGGGGGGGGGGGGGGGGGGGGGGGGGGGGGGGGGGGGGGGGGGGGGGGGGGGGGGGGGGGGGGGGGGGGGGGGGGGGGGGGGGGGGGGGGGGGGGGGGGGGGGGGGGGGGGGGGGGGGGGGGGGGGGGGGGGGGGGGGGGGGGGGGGGGGGGGGGGGGGGGGGGGGGGGGGGGGGGGGGGGGGGGTTCCCTTGCCCTTTTTCTTGAAACTAGTGGTCTTGTTAACCATCAACACTTGATGCTCTTTCTTGATTTCTACCTTCGCCGATTTCCGCATCGCGAAGAGCTCGGGAATCATTTTTGTCATCCCTTGCATATTATAGTTCATCATGAAGTTCTAGTAGCTTGGTGACAGTGACTAGAGAACTCTGTCAATCACTATCTTATCTGGAAGATTAACTCCCACTTGATTCAAGCGATTGTAGTACTCAGACATTCTGAGCACATGCTCACTGGCTGAGCTATTCTCCTCCATCTAGTAGGCAAAGTACTTGTCAGAGGTCTCATACCTCTCAACACGGGCATTAGTCTGAAATATCAATTTCAGATCTTGGAATATCTCATATGTTCCATGGCATTTCAAAAAACGTCTTTGGAGCCTTTGATTCTAAGCCGTAAAGCATGGCGCACTAAACTATCAAGTAGTCATCATATCGAGCTTGTCAAACATTCATAACGTCTGCATCAGCTCCTACAACAGGTCTGTCATCTAGCGGTACATCAAGGACATAATTCGTCTGTGCAGCAATGAGGATAATCCTCAGATCACGGACCTAGTCCGCATTATTGCTGCCATCATCTTTCAACTTAGTTTTCTCTAGGAACGTATCAAAAAACAGGGGAGCTACAACGTGAGCTATTGATCTACAACATAGATATGCAAATACTATCAGGACTAAGTTCATGATAAATTAAGTTCAATTAATCAAATTACTAATGAACTCCCACTTAAATAAACATCCCTCAAGTTATCTAAGTGATACATGATCCAAATCAACTAACTCATGTCCGATTATCACGTGAGATGGGATAGTCATCAATGGTGAACATCTCTATGTTGATCATATCTACTATATGACTCATGTTCGACCTTTCGATCTCCAGTGTTCCGAGACCATGTCTGTACATGCTAGGCTCGTCAAGTTTAGCCCAAGTATTCTGCATGTGCAAAATTGTCTTACACCCGTTGTATGTGAACGTAGAGTCTATCACACCCGATCATCACGAGGTGCTTCGAAACGATGAACTTTGGCAACGCTGCATACTCGGGGAGAACACTTTTACCTTGAAATTTAGTGAAGGGATCATCTTATAATGCTACCGCCGTTCTAAGCAAAATAAGATGCATAAAAGATAAACATCACATGCAATCAAAATATGTGACATGATATGGCCATCATCTTGTGCTTTTGATCTCCACCTCCAAAGCATCGTCATGATCTCCATCGTCACCGGCTTGACACCTTGATCTCCATCGTTGCGTTGGGGTCGTCTCGCCAACTACTGCTTCTACAACTATTGCTCCCCCCCCCCCCCCCCCCCCCCCCCCCCCCCCCCCCCCCCCCCCCCCCCCCCCCCCCCCCCCCCCCCCCCCCCCCCCCCCCCCCCCCCCCCCCCCCCCCCCCCCCCCCCCCCCCCCCCCCCCCCCCCCCCCCCCCCCCCCCCCCCCCCCCCCCCCCCCCCCCCCCCCCCCCCCCCCCCCCCCCCCCCCCCCCCCCCCCCCCCCCCCCCCCCCCCCCCCCCCCCCCCCCCCCCCCCCCCCCCCCCCCCCCCCCCCCCCCCCCCCCCCCCCCCCCCCCCCCCCCCCCCCCCCCCCCCCCCCCCCCCCCCCCCCCCCCCCCCCCCCCCCCCCCCCCCCCCCCCCCCCCCCCCCCCCCCCCCCCCCCCCCCCCCCCCCCCCCCCCCCCCCCCCCCCCCCCCCCCCCCCCCCCCCCCCCCCCCCCCCCCCCCCCCCCCCCCCCCCCCCCCCCCCCCCCCCCCCCCCCCCCCCCCCCCCCCCCCCCCCCCCCCCCCCCCCCCCCCCCCCCCCCCCCCCCCCCCCCCCCCCCCCCCCCCCCCCCCCCCCCCCCCCCCCCCCCCCCCCCCCCCCCCCCCCCCCCCCCCCCCCCCCCCCCCCCCCCCCCCCCCCCCCCCCCCCCCCCCCCCCCCCCCCCCCCCCCCCCCCCCCCCCCCCCCCCCCCCCCCCCCCCCCCCCCCCCCCCCCCCCCCCCCCCCCCCCCCCCCCCCCCCCCCCCCCCCCCCCCCCCCCCCCCCCCCCCCCCCCCCCCCCCCCCCCCCCCCCCCCCCCCCCCCCCCCCCCCCCCCCCCCCCCCCCCCCCCCCCCCCCCCCCCCCCCCCCCCCCCCCCCCCCCCCCCCCCCCCCCCCCCCCCCCCCCCCCCCCCCCCCCCCCCCCCCCCCCCCCCCCCCCCCCCCCCCCCCCCCCCCCCCCCCCCCCCCCCCCCCCCCCCCCCCCCCCCCCCCCCCCCCCCCCCCCCCCCCCCCCCCCCCCCCCCCCCCCCCCCCCCCCCCCCCCCCCCCCCCCCCCCCCCCCCCCCCCCCCCCCCCCCCCCCCCCCCCCCCCCCCCCCCCCCCCCCCCCCCCCCCCCCCCCCCCCCCCCCCCCCCCCCCCCCCCCCCCCCCCCCCCCCCCCCCCCCCCCCCCCCCCCCCCCCCCCCCCCCCCCCCCCCCCCCCCCCCCCCCCCCCCCCCCCCCCCCCCCCCCCCCCCCCCCCCCCCCCCCCCCCCCCCCCCCCCCCCCCCCCCCCCCCCCCCCCCCCCCCCCCCCCCCCCCCCCCCCCCCCCCCCCCCCCCCCCCCCCCCCCCCCCCCCCCCCCCCCCCCCCCCCCCCCCCCCCCCCCCCCCCCCCCCCCCCCCCCCCCCCCCCCCCCCCCCCCCCCCCCCCCCCCCCCCCCCCCCCCCCCCCCCCCCCCCCCCCCCCCCCCCCCCCCCCCCCCCCCCCCCCCCCCCCCCCCCCCCCCCCCCCCCCCCCCCCCCCCCCCTCTTTGAACTTTTCAAATGTTTCAGACTTGTGTTTCATCATGTAGATATACCCATACCTACTCAAATCATCTGTGAAGGTCAAAAAATGATGATACCCGCCGCGTGCTTCAACACTCATCGGACCGCATACATCGGTATGTATTATTTCCGATAAGTCAATAGCTCGCTCCATTGTTCCGGAGAACGGAGTTTTAGTCATCTTGCCCATGAGGCATGGTTCGCAAGTATCAAATGATTCATAATCAAGTGATTCCAAAAGCCCATCCGCATGGAGTTTGTTCATGCGCTTTACACCAATATGACCTAAACGGCAGTGCCATAAGTATGTTGCACAATCATTATCAACTTTGCATCTTTTGGCATCGATATTATGAATATGTGTATCACTACGATCAAGATTCAATAAACCATTTACATTGGGTGTATGACCATAGAAGGTTTTATTCATGTAAACAGAACAACAATTATTCTCTGACTTAAATGAATAACCGTATTGCAATAAACATGATGAAATCATATTCATGCTCAACACAAACACCAAATAACATTTATTTAGGTTCAACACTAATCCCGAAGATAGAGGGAGTGTGCGATGGTGATCGTATCAACCTTGGAATCATTTCCAACACACATCGTTACCTCACCCTTAACTAGTCTCTGTTTATTCTGCAACTCCTATTTTGAGTTACTAATCTTAGCAACTGAACCAGTATCAAATACCCAGGGGCTACCCCCCCCCCCCCCCCCCCCCCCCCCCCCCCCCCCCCCCCCCCCCCCCCCCCCCCCCCCCCCCCCCCCCCCCCCCCCCCCCCCCCCCCCCCCCCCCCCCCCCCCCCCCCCCCCCCCCCCCCCCCCCCCCCCCCCCCCCCCCCCCCCCCCCCCCCCCCCCCCCCCCCCCCCCCCCCCCCCCCCCCCCCCCCCCCCCCCCCCCCCCCCCCCCCCCCCCCCCCCCCCCCCCCCCCCCCCCCCCCCCCCCCCCCCCCCCCCCCCCCCCCCCCCCCCCCCCCCCCCCCCCCCCCCCCCCCCCCCCCCCCCCCCCCCCCCCCCCCCCCCCCCCCCCCCCCCCCCCCCCCCCCCCCCCCCCCCCCCCCCCCCCCCCCCCCCCCCCCCCCCCCCCCCCCCCCCCCCCCCCCCCCCCCCCCCCCCCCCCCCCCCCCCCCCCCCCCCCCCCCCCCCCCCCCCCCCCCCCCCCCCCCCCCCCCCCCCCCCCCCCCCCCCCCCCCCCCCCCCCCCCCCCCCCCCCCCCCCCCCCCCCCCCCCCCCCCCCCCCCCCCCCCCCCCCCCCCCCCCCCCCCCCCCCCCCCCCCCCCCCCCCCCCCCCCCCCCCCCCCCCCCCCCCCCCCCCCCCCCCCCCCCCCCCCCCCCCCCCCCCCCCCCCCCCCCCCCCCCCCCCCCCCCCCCCCCCCCCCCCCCCCCCCCCCCCCCCCCCCCCCCCCCCCCCCCCCCCCCCCCCCCCCCCCCCCCCCCCCCCCCCCCCCCCCCCCCCCCCCCCCCCCCCCCCCCCCCCCCCCCCCCCCCCCCCCCCCCCCCCCCCCCCCCCCCCCCCCCCCCCCCCCCCCCCCCCCCCCCCCCCCCCCCCCCCCCCCCCCCCCCCCCCCCCCCCCCCCCCCCCCCCCCCCCCCCCCCCCCCCCCCCCCCCCCCCCCCCCCCCCCCCCCCCCCCCCCCCCCCCCCCCCCCCCCCCCCCCCCCCCCCCCCCCCCCCCCCCCCCCCCCCCCCCCCCCCCCCCCCCCCCCCCCCCCCCCCCCCCCCCCCCCCCCCCCCCCCCCCCCCCCCCCCCCCCCCCCCCCCCCCCCCCCCCCCCCCCCCCCCCCCCCCCCCCCCCCCCCCCCCCCCCCCCCCCCCCCCCCCCCCCCCCCCCCCCCCCCCCCCCCCCCCCCCCCCCCCCCCCCCCCCCCCCCCCCCCCCCCCCCCCCCCCCCCCCCCCCCCCCCCCCCCCCCCCCCCCCCCCCCCCCCCCCCCCCCCCCCCCCCCCCCCCCCCCCCCCCCCCCCCCCCCCCCCCCCCCCCCCCCCCCCCCCCCCCCCCCCCCCCCCCCCCCCCCCCCCCCCCCCCCCCCCCCCCCCCCCCCCCCCCCCCCCCCCCCCCCCCCCCCCCCCCCCCCCCCCCCCCCCCCCCCCCCCCCCCCCCCCCCCCCCCCCCCCCCCCCCCCCCCCCCCCCCCCCCCCCCCCCCCCCCCCCCCCCCCCCCCCCCCCCCCCCCCCCCCCCCCCCCCCCCCCCCCCCCCCCCCCCCCCCCCCCCCCCCCCCCCCCCCCCCCCCCCCCCCCCCCCCCCCCCCCCCCCCCCCCCCCCCCCCCCCCCCCCCCCCCCCCCCCCCCCCCCCCCCCCCCCCCCCCCCCCCCCCCCCCCCCCCCCCCCCCCCCCCCCCCCCCCCCCCCCCCCCCCCCCCCCCCCCCCCCCCCCCCCCCCCCCCCCCCCCCCCCCCCCCCCCCCCCCCCCCCCCCCCCCCCCCCCCCCCCCCCCCCCCCCCCCCCCCCCCCCCCCCCCCCCCCCCCCCCCCCCCCCCCCCCCCCCCCCCCCCCCCCCCCCCCCCCCCCCCCCCCCCCCCCCCCCCCCCCCCCCCCCCCCCCCCCCCCCCCCCCCCCCCCCCCCCCCCCCCCCCCCCCCCCCCCCCCCCCCCCCCCCCCCCCCCCCCCCCCCCCCCCCCCCCCCCCCCCCCCCCCCCCCCCCCCCCCCCCCCCCCCCCCCCCCCCCCCCCCCCCCCCCCCCCCCCCCCCCCCCCCCCCCCCCCCCCCCCCCCCCCCCCCCCCCCCCCCCCCCCCCCCCCCCCCCCCCCCCCCCCCCCCCCCCCCCCCCCCCCCCCCCCCCCCCCCCCCCCCCCCCCCCCCCCCCCCCCCCCCCCCCCCCCCCCCCCCCCCCCCCCCCCCCCCCCCCCCCCCCCCCCCCCCCCCCCCCCCCCCCCCCCCCCCCCCCCCCCCCCCCCCCCCCCCCCCCCCCCCCCCCCCCCCCCCCCCCCCCCCCCCCCCCCCCCCCCCCCCCCCCCCCCCCCCCCCCCCCCCCCCCCCCCCCCCCCCCCCCCCCCCCCCCCCCCCCCCCCCCCCCCCCCCCCCCCCCCCCCCCCCCCCCCCCCCCCCCCCCCCCCCCCCCCCCCCCCCCCCCCCCCCCCCCCCCCCCCCCCCCCCCCCCCCCCCCCCCCCCCCCCCCCCCCCCCCCCCCCCCCCCCCCCCCCCCCCCCCCCCCCCCCCCCCCCCCCCCCCCCCCCCCCCCCCCCCCCCCCCCCCCCCCCCCCCCCCCCCCCCCCCCCCCCCCCCCCCCCCCCCCCCCCCCCCCCCCCCCCCCCCCCCCCCCCCCCCCCCCCCCCCCCCCCCCCCCCCCCCCCCCCCCCCCCCCCCCCCCCCCCCCCCCCCCCCCCCCCCCCCCCCCCCCCCCCCCCCCCCCCCCCCCCCCCCCCCCCCCCCCCCCCCCCCCCCCCCCCCCCCCCCCCCCCCCCCCCCCCCCCCCCCCCCCCCCCCCCCCCCCCCCCCCCCCCCCCCCCCCCCCCCCCCCCCCCCCCCCCCCCCCCCCCCCCCCCCCCCCCCCCCCCCCCCCCCCCCCCCCCCCCCCCCCCCCCCCCCCCCCCCCCCCCCCCCCCCCCCCCCCCCCCCCCCCCCCCCCCCCCCCCCCCCCCCCCCCCCCCCCCCCCCCCCCCCCCCCCCCCCCCCCCCCCCCCCCCCCCCCCCCCCCCCCCCCCCCCCCCCCCCCCCCCCCCCCCCCCCCCCCCCCCCCCCCCCCCCCCCCCCCCCCCCCCCCCCCCCCCCCCCCCCCCCCCCCCCCCCCCCCCCCCCCCCCCCCCCCCCCCCCCCCCCCCCCCCCCCCCCCCCCCCCCCCCCCCCCCCCCCCCCCCCCCCCCCCCCCCCCCCCCCCCCCCCCCCCCCCCCCCCCCCCCCCCCCCCCCCCCCCCCCCCCCCCCCCCCCCCCCCCCCCCCCCCCCCCCCCCCCCCCCCCCCCCCCCCCCCCCCCCCCCCCCCCCCCCCCCCCCCCCCCCCCCCCCCCCCCCCCCCCCCCCCCCCCCCCCCCCCCCCCCCCCCCCCCCCCCCCCCCCCCCCCCCCCCCCCCCCCCCCCCCCCCCCCCCCCCCCCCCCCCCCCCCCCCCCCCCCCCCCCCCCCCCCCCCCCCCCCCCCCCCCCCCCCCCCCCCCCCCCCCCCCCCCCCCCCCCCCCCCCCCCCCCCCCCCCCCCCCCCCCCCCCCCCCCCCCCCCCCCCCCCCCCCCCCCCCCCCCCCCCCCCCCCCCCCCCCCCCCCCCCCCCCCCCCCCCCCCCCCCCCCCCCCCCCCCCCCCCCCCCCCCCCCCCCCCCCCCCCCCCCCCCCCCCCCCCCCCCCCCCCCCCCCCCCCCCCCCCCCCCCCCCCCCCCCCCCCCCCCCCCCCCCCCCCCCCCCCCCCCCCCCCCCCCCCCCCCCCCCCCCCCCCCCCCCCCCCCCCCCCCCCCCCCCCCCCCCCCCCCCCCCCCCCCCCCCCCCCCCCCCCCCCCCCCCCCCCCCCCCCCCCCCCCCCCCCCCCCCCCCCCCCCCCCCCCCCCCCCCCCCCCCCCCCCCCCCCCCCCCCCCCCCCCCCCCCCCCCCCCCCCCCCCCCCCCCCCCCCCCCCCCCCCCCCCCCCCCCCCCCCCCCCCCCCCCCCCCCCCCCCCCCCCCCCCCCCCCCCCCCCCCCCCCCCCCCCCCCCCCCCCCCCCCCCCCCCCCCCCCCCCCCCCCCCCCCCCCCCCCCCCCCCCCCCCCCCCCCCCCCCCCCCCCCCCCCCCCCCCCCCCCCCCCCCCCCCCCCCCCCCCCCCCCCCCCCCCCCCCCCCCCCCCCCCCCCCCCCCCCCCCCCCCCCCCCCCCCCCCCCCCCCCCCCCCCCCCCCCCCCCCCCCCCCCCCCCCCCCCCCCCCCCCCCCCCCCCCCCCCCCCCCCCCCCCCCCCCCCCCCCCCCCCCCCCCCCCCCCCCCCCCCCCCCCCCCCCCCCCCCCCCCCCCCCCCCCCCCCCCCCCCCCCCCCCCCCCCCCCCCCCCCCCCCCCCCCCCCCCCCCCCCCCCCCCCCCCCCCCCCCCCCCCCCCCCCCCCCCCCCCCCCCCCCCCCCCCCCCCCCCCCCCCCCCCCCCCCCCCCCCCCCCCCCCCCCCCCCCCCCCCCCCCCCCCCCCCCCCCCCCCCCCCCCCCCCCCCCCCCCCCCCCCCCCCCCCCCCCCCCCCCCCCCCCCCCCCCCCCCCCCCCCCCCCCCCCCCCCCCCCCCCCCCCCCCCCCCCCCCCCCCCCCCCCCCCCCCCCCCCCCCCCCCCCCCCCCCCCCCCCCCCCCCCCCCCCCCCCCCCCCCCCCCCCCCCCCCCCCCCCCCCCCCCCCCCCCCCCCCCCCCCCCCCCCCCCCCCCCCCCCCCCCCCCCCCCCCCCCCCCCCCCCCCCCCCCCCCCCCCCCCCCCCCCCCCCCCCCCCCCCCCCCCCCCCCCCCCCCCCCCCCCCCCCCCCCCCCCCCCCCCCCCCCCCCCCCCCCCCCCCCCCCCCCCCCCCCCCCCCCCCCCCCCCCCCCCCCCCCCCCCCCCCCCCCCCCCCCCCCCCCCCCCCCCCCCCCCCCCCCCCCCCCCCCCCCCCCCCCCCCCCCCCCCCCCCCCCCCCCCCCCCCCCCCCCCCCCCCCCCCCCCCCCCCCCCCCCCCCCCCCCCCCCCCCCCCCCCCCCCCCCCCCCCCCCCCCCCCCCCCCCCCCCCCCCCCCCCCCCCCCCCCCCCCCCCCCCCCCCCCCCCCCCCCCCCCCCCCCCCCCCCCCCCCCCCCCCCCCCCCCCCCCCCCCCCCCCCCCCCCCCCCCCCCCCCCCCCCCCCCCCCCCCCCCCCCCCCCCCCCCCCCCCCCCCCCCCCCCCCCCCCCCCCCCCCCCCCCCCCCCCCCCCCCCCCCCCCCCCCCCCCCCCCCCCCCCCCCCCCCCCCCCCCCCCCCCCCCCCCCCCCCCCCCCCCCCCCCCCCCCCCCCCCCCCCCCCCCCCCCCCCCCCCCCCCCCCCCCCCCCCCCCCCCCCCCCCCCCCCCCCCCCCCCCCCCCCCCCCCCCCCCCCCCCCCCCCCCCCCCCCCCCCCCCCCCCCCCCCCCCCCCCCCCCCCCCCCCCCCCCCCCCCCCCCCCCCCCCCCCCCCCCCCCCCCCCCCCCCCCCCCCCCCCCCCCCCCCCCCCCCCCCCCCCCCCCCCCCCCCCCCCCCCCCCCCCCCCCCCCCCCCCCCCCCCCCCCCCCCCCCCCCCCCCCCCCCCCCCCCCCCCCCCCCCCCCCCCCCCCCCCCCCCCCCCCCCCCCCCCCCCCCCCCCCCCCCCCCCCCCCCCCCCCCCCCCCCCCCCCCCCCCCCCCCCCCCCCCCCCCCCCCCCCCCCCCCCCCCCCCCCCCCCCCCCCCCCCCCCCCCCCCCCCCCCCCCCCCCCCCCCCCCCCCCCCCCCCCCCCCCCCCCCCCCCCCCCCCCCCCCCCCCCCCCCCCCCCCCCCCCCCCCCCCCCCCCCCCCCCCCCCCCCCCCCCCCCCCCCCCCCCCCCCCCCCCCCCCCCCCCCCCCCCCCCCCCCCCCCCCCCCCCCCCCCCCCCCCCCCCCCCCCCCCCCCCCCCCCCCCCCCCCCCCCCCCCCCCCCCCCCCCCCCCCCCCCCCCCCCCCCCCCCCCCCCCCCCCCCCCCCCCCCCCCCCCCCCCCCCCCCCCCCCCCCCCCCCCCCCCCCCCCCCCCCCCAGCGAAGGAAACGTGACCTTCTCTGGGAAAATCGGTATCTGGCCATTCGTGAAAGAAGTTCCTGCTCAGAGGAGGAGCGACAACAGACCCAGAGGTACAATAGAGACAAAGTCAATAAAGGTCGACAGAAAAGTGACGAGGGAGTTCCTGATAGAGAAAGTCTTGCCAGCGATATAAGCAGTTTGGCCGGAAAGTGATGCTGGACAGACCATCTACATTCAGCAGGATAATGCTAAGCCCCATATCTTGCCAGATGACCAGGAATTTCTAGCAGCTGTCGCAAAAACTAGACTTGACATTAGATTAGTACAACAGCCTGCCAACAGTCCGGATTTGAATGTGCTTGACCTTGGGTTTTTCAACTCGCTACAATCTCTGACAGATTGTTTGAGTCCTAAAACACTACAAGACCTTATTGCTGGTGTTTTGGAGGAATTTGAAGGCTACGATGTTTACAAGCTCAACCGAATTTTCCTAACTCTACAAATGTGCATGACCGAGATCTTGAACCATGCAGGGGGAATGGGTATAAAATACAACATGTTAACAAGGAAAGGCTTGAGGGTCATGGGCAGCTACCTCCAAGACTAACATGCCCTAAAGAGGTTTACGCAAATGCCCTATACAACTTAGAGCTAATGGAGAGGGTTCAGTGATGAGGCTGTGGTGCTAGTGATGATGCTTGTGATGCTTGCAATGAGGTTGTGATGCTAGCTAGTGATGATGCTTGCGATGAGGCTGTGATGCTAGTGATGATGCTTGCAATGAGGTTGTGATGCTAGTGATGATGCTTGTGATGAGGCTGTGATGCCAGTGATGATGCTTGCGATGAGGCTGTGATGCTAGTGATGATGCTTGCGATGAGGTTGTGATTCCAGTGATGATGCTTGTGATGAGGCTGTGATGCTAGTGATGATGCTTGCGATGAGGCTGTGATGCCAGTGATGATGCTTGTGATGCTTGTGATGAGGTTGTGATGCTTGTCATGTTTGTAATAATCCATATTTGAGTATGTTGGAGTATGTTGTTTGTGTGGAGTATGTTGGAGTATGTCTAACTCCACTTGTATGTGTAACTCCATTTAAATTTTTACTCCAGGTATTTTTACTCCATGT